>JARYHS010015462.1:0-23395 GCA_031002005.1 Vandiemenella viatica
ATATTTTTTTTAGTATGTCAGTTACGCGGAAGAAAAGTGATTTCTATAGTAAAATGTACATTTTCCTACATATAAATAATAAAGTTTTGTCCCTAAGTACAATGGTTAAGTCACAGCAACAAATTAGAAAAAAAAAAGAAAAATGTCACAACCGACCACACGCCAAGGGCGGTTGTGACAGTGCTTAGGGTCGGTAGTGACAGGTTCAAAAATACACCAAAACGGTCTAAAATCACTTTTATTTCAAATAATATCAAACATAATCTTCTTGTGGAAAAATTTAATTTTTACATGACAATAGAAATTAATCTGGGAACACCTTAATCGGTTATAACTAATAAGGCATTGCAGCATCAATAGTTATTATAAAATTTTTGATATAGATCATTTTTATAATACCTGTTATATCGAAGATTGTTATTGTGACTCCGCATCTATTCGTCACAAGTAGTTTTTTCAGATTTTTTAAGGGTCCGAAGACGGGTCGATCCAAGGGCTGCAGGTTGTACGAGCAGTGTGGAGGAAACGAAACCAAAGTGATTGCATTTTCTTTACAAAAATTCAATGTATTAATGTGGATATACGAGGAATGGTTATCCAGCAATAGCAAGACTCTATGCATTGGAGAAGCATTAGGAAATTTCTTAAAATGTTCAAGAAATACTAGGAACTATGCACCTCGCATCCAGCCTGAAGAATTTGCAGTCCCAATTACTCCCTAGCAAAATGATCATGATAACTAACCCGTGGAAATAAAGGAGAGATAGTATTTCCCAAGGCATTTCCTGCGAAAGTAATCGTGACTAATGTGCCTCGTACAGCTGTCGGTCTACCTCAAGCGTTTTCTGGGAATCAAAAACAAAAAATTAACTGTCACAACGGTACCCAGAAAATATGTCACAACCGTGCCCAGAAAATGTGTCACAACCGTACCCAACGCACTCCTTCGCAAAACAACAATCGCCATGACAATACAAAATAAACTACGTGCAAAGTAATCACTGCTATTTAGCTACTAATGTGTCGCATATAAATGTGTATGCGAGCAAGAGATCTATGTAATTAAATAAATACAATTTGTAGACTGTATTTCGTTTATAATCTTTTGCAGTTTATTTCTTTCGTTTACCAGTTTAAAAAGTTCTCTAATACCAATAATGACCGTGTTTGAGACAACCTTGACATCCCAAGATTTGCAGGTTTGTTCCTACTCAAGATCTCTCTCAATTCAACTCCACGCTGCTGCCAAATCAATATTTTTTTTCTTGGTTGTTTTCTCTACTCAACAATTCTCACCCACTTCTTTTTTTTCAGAGATCATAACCTTTTAAAGCCTCTCTGGGCGAACAATATTTATTAACCTTTGTATTCTTTTCTTTATATATATATAAATCATTTCAACTTTTAATTTACCACTACGTCACAATCCCTCCCAAAATATTCCTCATTTTTCTTGTTGATTATTAATGAACAAGAAAATGGGGAAAATTTTCTTAATTTCAATGTCGTTATTGGTATTGAGGTTTTAAAATTTTTTGTACAAAATATTAACAAGCTTTGCTTATTCTAAATGAACACCAATCTTACATTAAAAAAAAACATAACAAATGAACAATAACAATAACAAGAACAAAGTCCTGTCACGGTCGCCATGTCGCATATAAATTGTATGCGAGCAAGAGATCTATGTAATTAAATAAATACAATTTGTAGACTGTCTTTTTCTTGGTTGTTTTCTCTACTCAACAATTCTCCTCACTTCACTTTTTTTCCAGAGATCATATCTTTTAAAGCCTCTCTGGGCGAACAATATTCATTAACCTTTGTATTCTTTTCTTTTTTTCTTTATATTTTATATATAAATCATTTTAACTTTTAATTTACCACTACGTCACAAATGTAAAACTTATAACGAGGAAAAACATTCATTACACTATCTGTACAAATAAAACAACAATTATTAAAAGAAATCTAATAAAAATACTTACTTTTGACTGTTAAAAAGTAATGTAGGACTCTACGGTTGTTAATGTCACGCGATTTCTGACGCGATACCGTGAAACACGTTCAAACAGGCACGCCGCTCCTCTCTACCCCCTCCCCATCCCGGTATTCCTTATAGTTTGGCTAAAATGACAACTGTCACAACAGTAACCTGGCACAACCGTACCCAGTCTCCCCTACTGTATTGTACCTGTGTACAAAATACTCAAAGAAATACACTTTATAAAGTGTATTTTCTTGTCCCACGAGGTGCGAATATAAGAAAAAAGTGGTGTACCGCTATGAGAATAGATCTGCAACTAGTTGTTTATTTTATTGTGAAGATCATTTTTACGTAAGTACTTAGAGTTTCTGTATTTTAGGAAATGTAACATAAAAATTCGAAGGGTTTGGGAGAGACTATACTAGTCTTTTCCAACCAAATGTCAACCTCTCCTTCACGTGGTGCACCCTGTTTGCACGGACGAGGCTCTGGTGACTGAAAGATTCCCGGTATAAGGAGTCACCCACTGCTTGCCAACGGCCTCCAAAAGGAGGGCGGAAGAGCGGGGAGCGGTTCAGGGCACCCTCTTGCCCTTGGGGTTGGAAACGGCCCCTGAAGGCGGATGAATCAGAAATGATCAACGGCATCGGGATGCAACAGGCAACGGGAAAACCACTGCATTAAAGACCCAAAGGGTATCCCGAGGACATGTAATCCTCTCAAATTACATATATCATGATGGCTTCTTCTTGGGTAAAATATTCCGGAGGTAAAATAGTCCCCCAATCGGACCTTCTGGTGGAGACTGCTCAGGGACGAGTAATCAGAATGGATACAAAGATTCAACGAGTCGGAGCGTGGAATGTTAGAAGTCTGAATAGGGCAGGTAGGTTAGAAAACTTAAAAAGGGAGATGGAACAACTTAAGTTAGATGTTGTTGGGATTAGTGAGATTAAATGGAAAGACGCACAGGATTTCTAGTCTGGGGAAAACAGGATAATTAGCACACAGGCAGACAGCAGTACAGGCAATTTAGAAATCAAATAAATAGGAAACGCAAAATAGCAAAAGAAAAATGTCTACAAGAAAAGTGTGAAGAAGTAGAAAAGGAAATGGTCGTAGGAAAAGTAGATGTTGCATATAGAAAGATCAAACAGAATTTTTTAGAAATGAAGAAAAGAGGTATGAACATTAAAACTGCCGATGGGAAACCTCTTTTAAGCTCTGAAGATAGAGCTAACCGATGGGAGGAATACATTGAGAAACTGTATGTTGGGGACGACTTGAATAATTGTGTATTGGAAAAGGAAGGCGATGTCGTCATTGATGACTTAGGAGATCCTGTTTTGAGGACAGAATTTAATAAAGCTCTGAATGACTTGAAAGCAAATAAGGCAGTTGGAATTGATGAGATCCCTGCAGAACTTCTTAAATCTCTAGGAGAGGAAGGAATCGAAAGATTATTCAAGCTCATATGAAAAAGTTATGAAACAGGAGAGGAGAAATTCCAACTGATTTTAATAAAAATATCATCTTCACACTTCCAAAGAAAGCACAAGCCAACAAATGTAAAAATTATCGCACCGTTCGTCTAACATCACATGCTTCAAAATTGCTGACCAGAATAATATACAGAAGGATGGAAAGGTTACTAGAAGAGATAGTAGGTGAAGATCAGTTTGGGTTTAGGAAAAATCGCGGTACAAGGGAAGCAATTCTGTCTTTTAGATTAATACTCGAAGGGCGGATCAAGAAAAACAAAGATACATTTATGGCATTTGTTGTTTTAGAAAAAGCTTTTGATAATGTTAGGTGAGACAAGATGTTCAAAATTTTAAAGAAATAAGGTCTAAAGTTCCGAGATAGAAGAATACTCTATAAACTAGGGTATATAAGAATCAAGTGGCTGTAATAAAAGTAGAGAATCACGAGAGACATGCATCAGTTAAAAAGGGTGTGAGGCAAGGTTGTAGTCTGTCCCCGTTAATATTCAACTTGTATGTAGAAGAAGCAAAGAAGAAAGTCAAAGAAAAATTTCCATGTGGCATAAGTTTTCAGGGAGAAAAAATCAGTATGCTACGATTTGCTGATGACATTGTCTTGTTAGCAGAGAGGGCTGAGGATATTGAGATGTTATTGAATGGCATGAACAAAATACTGAAGGAAGATTTTGGACTAAATATAAATCAAAGTAAGACAAAAGTGATGAAATGTAGCAGAAATGATACCAATAATAGTATATTAAGCAGGAATGATGTTAAAAGCAGAATAGCATTAGCAAAAAGAGCTTTCATGAAAAAGATAAACCTTTTAATTTCAAATATTGATCTAGGAATTAGAAAGAACTTTTTAAAACTCTGTGTGTGGAGCACAGCACTTTACGGTAGCGAAACATGTACTTTAGGAATACCGGAAAGAAAGAAACTTGAAGCATTTGAAATGTGGTGCTACAGAAGAATGCTGAAAATTAGGTGGACAGACAAAGTAAGAAATGAACGAGTTTTGGAAATGATGGGTGAGAAAAGAAGTTTATGGGAGAAGCTTACAGGAAGAAGAGACAGGCTGGTAGGTCATATTTTGAGACATGCTGGATTGATTAATTTGTTAGTGGAGGGAACAGTCGAAGGTAAGAACTGTAGAGGAAGACAGAGATTAGAATATATGAAGCAGATAATTGAGGACGTGGGTTGTAAGGGGTATGTAGAAATGAAGAGGTTAGCACAGGATAGGAAGGGATGGAGGATTGCATCAAACCAGTCGAAAGACTGACGACAGAAAAAAAAAAAAAAAAAAAAAAAAAAAAAAAAAAAAAAAAAAAAAAAAAAAAAAAAAAAAAAAAAAAAAACCTGTTCAAACTCTAATTATATCTTACTTGGAGACCATCTAGGGTTGCCAGATACAGGATTATAATTCCGGGACATTTCTGGGGTTAAAAAGGTTTTTTAGTGATACAGGATTTCAATTCCGGGACATTATGGAGTTAAAACTGGTATTTTAGTGGTATGTTTAATGAGTGAACAAATATTCAAATTAATTAAAAAAGTTGTATTTTAGGTAAAAACTATGCTACATTATATATATGTGTGTGTGTGTGTGTTTGTGTGTGCGTCGAAAATCACTATGTCTTAGTTGAACAGTCTATATACATTGTCTGGTCGTCGGTAAGGTGGAGCACTCCTGTACCTTCCGCTGCGAGCCCGGCATGGCCACGGTGGCATCGTAAGTTTGGAAAAAAAAACCTGGTATACAGGAATCCCGGGACAGTAACGCTTAATTCCTGGATACGGGACTAAACCCAAAATTCCGGGACATTCCCGGATTTCCCGGCCATCCGGCAACCCTAAGACCATCAGACATTTTAAGAATTGATTGTGATCTCCTTCATATATGTTGATGATGGGTATATAGCAAATTATTGCCCTACTTTATCAAATAGCAGTCTGGTATATAGGGTAGGATGCTGGCTTCATAATTTTGTGACCCGAATTCAAATCCCCGCAGAATCAAATATTTTTACTTATTTTTATCTTCAAAAATTGTCAAGATTCACTTATTTATTTTGTTAAAACTTCATTTACATACTTTTATACCGCGAATTAAAATTTAAAACAAGTCACATTGCTTATAACAAATACACCAAACATAATTTCGGCACATTTATCAACAACGACTTCCTAATATAACTCGCTCCATACGCAATGAAATTAAATGACGAGGCGAATCTTCTAGTAAACTGGAATCTGATACAAGAATTTTGCAATGTTTATAAGCATTTGTCACTTGTTCTTCTATTTCCTTGACGAACTCCATTTTTCGTCACGGATAGGCCTACTATTTTATTTTCAACCATTTAGAAAGTGTGTAGAAGAAAGAAAAAAAGAAAAAACTATCATCCCAATGCTACGTATTTCGTTTAAAATACCTCTTGATGATATACAAGTAAAGAAACGACGAAGATGAAATAAATAACATGATAGGAACTATTTCGATTGAAAACGCACCGAAACAACATATTAACAAAAAGTGAAAAATATAAGAATGGAGACTTTCTTAACGAATGATTGCAATGAAGTTTTTAACGGTGTGCGGCCGATTTGTTTTGTGAAAAGACAATCCGTCGGTAGACCCATGAATTCATTACGAAAAAAAAAAAAAAAAAAGAATTTCAGGAAAAAAAAAATGACGCTGAATAGTAGGTAATATGATTTGTTTTAAATATTATTTCACTCAATAAAAGAACGTAAATGAAGTTTTAACAAAATAAAAAGGTCAAGCTTAACAATTTCTGAAGGTAAAAATATTTAATTTTGCGGAGATTTGAACGCGGATTAAAAAAAAATGAAGTTAACACCCTACCGCGTAGACCACGCTGCCATTTCATATAAGCGGGTAATAATTTACTATATACCCGAAATATAGAATTTTTTGTTTATTTGCATGCGAATGATAAAATATCTATCACTTAATTAGCTTGCAGCTTTCACTGCTCCGAGCTGAGCGGCCGTAAAATTCGGATTTGTTGCAAAATTTCTTGTCATCATGAAAGCATCAATTTTTGGAAGATTATCCGACTGTGCTTTCAGAAAACTGCTTTCAGTCATTATTTGGTATGTGTATTACAGCAAGAATACAATATCTCACCAGTTATGCTGATATGATAATATAAACTTCAACACAATCGCAAAGCTATTAGAACTCCCAGCAACTACGCCTTTGTTCACAATAATATCGTGTATAGTCCAGTAACGGGGTCGTAAAAAGGGGGTCTCACAAACATCACATCACGTAGAAGATTTTTTTTTTCTTATTTTGTATATATTGGTGAGAGTATGCAGAAAACAAGTTTTCGACCTCCAGCACCCTCGGCACAATTTTCTGTGGCCAAAAAACATCAAAATTTTGGTACTTTTTTCAGTTTTTCGTCTATAACTCCTTCCTGATAAGTCCTATCAAGAAATATTCTATTTTCAATTTGAAAGAGGACAAAATTCCCTACAACTTTCGTATTACAAACGTTTTTCTAAACTAAAAATTAAGCGAGCTACAGTTCTTTGAAAATCCGCCAAATTTCACACTTTTCCTAAAAGTTGGGTTTTTACCTACTTTGCAGCTCAAAATGACCTTAAACCCCTGTATATATAACCGATATATATGTATTTCTGTATGACATAGTATATATATGTACTATACTTTGATTACTGATGGTCCATTCAATAATCATATAGCATTGTTGGCCGGGAGATCCCGAAGGATTGTTCGGCCGCCAGGTTACAGTGTTATGGATAGGCGGCGCAGTGCGCTTCTTGTGGCTATCTAACCTGACCAAGTACTAGTACCGCATATAGGAAACCTACAGCTTAAGGTGTAATTAAAACCACAGAATCGTTCTGGCTTACTCCATATTACACAGCAAGGTGTGGCAGAGGTAAAGGTCGGGTTAATGGCCTTTGAAAATTACTGCTGAGAACGGGATTTCGATCTTCAGTCAGATACCTTAACCACTGAGCTACCATTTCGTTCTATTACCTGATGGTATTTGTACCAGTTTGAATAACGGATTTGCAAAACTGAAAACATAATGTTATGACACAAAGTTTATTTATGCAGTCAAAATTAAGTCATAATAAGTCAAAAAGTAGTCATAAATCCATTTCTTTTCCGTTTTAATTTATTGAAACAATGTGTTCCATTTGAATTTGTTCCGTACAACAATGGAAAAAAATTGTCGCTATATGAAGCATTTAAATCTCTTCAAGATACAACACCCAACACAAAAATTTTTGCTATGCACGGATGATTCCTCCTGCATAAGGTTATGTGCCATAGTAGTAAATACCTTGGCTGCTTCTGTGGAAAATATGAAGCCTATTTGACAACGAACTATAGATCCAACATCACAGTTATATTTGGCGGATACCGAAGTTATGCTGCGCAGAGAGGAATAATGTCATCTGAAATGATTTGTAGTTTGAAAACATCAGATACTTCAGCAGGCATCATTTTCAGTGAGGAAACAAGTGCTACAGTGACGCAGCAAATGAGAGCAGCAAGAACTGTGTAATGTTGATATTAATGCAAAAACTGAAAAAGGAGGCATCCAAGATCAACAGGCAAAACAAGATGCTGCTGGATTGATCGTTGACGCAGCAATTTCCCAAGCAGCAAAATTCGACAGTGTGATGATTCTAAGTGAGTATATATTGGCTTTCTCATTTTGCTAATGGGCTTTGGTTCCACGAGTTTGAACCCACACACATCCTCTTCATCCATGCATTTGCTGGATGTGATACAATATCAGCATATTTCGGCTATGGGAAAGAGAACTTCTACTGCATGATTCAATACCAACCATATCTGAAAGTAACATTCATGCTAACTTCTCAGAACTCTAGCCTCCAGAGAACATTTGGAGAACACGCAGGGGAACAGATCATCTTGGAACGGTACGGAAAAATTGCTTGTGGAACATTGGAAGGCTCAGATATGAAATGATTAAGAAATCTGCCCAAAAAATGCATTCAGACTAGCACGGTTGCCACCAAAATCAGATGCGGCAACGTTTCACTCAATATGCACGTACCACCAAGAAAAGGTTGGTTGGGTCGAGAAACGTACCCATTGCCGTGAGGATGAAGGAAATGCTCGTCCAGTCTTATTACAGTTACAATAATAAATGCATTCAGGAGGACGTCGGTTCGAATTCCCGTATAAGCATCCAGATTTGGGTTTTCCATGGTTTCCTCAAATCACTCGAGCCGAATACCGGGATGCTTCCTTCGAAAGGCCATGGCCGAAATCCTTCACGTTCCTTGTCCCCAGTCCCATCGTGCCACTAATGAACTCGACGTCGACGAGGCGTAAAGTCATAAAAAAAAAACAATAATAAAAGACGATGCACTTGAGTTTACTTCGAAGGTTGTATCATATTCCTTCCAGAAACCTTGTTCTCCTCCATGCAGCTGTCGCTAATCAGGACTGCATTGTTCAGCTGCTTGCAAAAGTTGCTCTCGCCTGCCTCGTGAAAGCGTTCCTGGAATGTAGTAGATGAAGGAGAGGAAAATTTCTTCGACCTCGAGGAAGCTGTTCCTGATGCAATGGATGAAAGAGACACAATTCATTGATAAGCCGGGACAATCCAAACGGAAAAGAAATTTATTTATGACCATTTTTTAACTTATTTCGAAATTATTATGACTTTATAACTTTGCGTCATAACATTATGCATTGTTGTTCGCTCTATTATCTTCAGTAATAGAGCGATCTGGTAGCTCAAGGCGTCTGACTGGAGATCGAAATTCCGGTCTCAGCAATGATTTTCAAAGGCCATTAACCCGACCTTTACCTCTGCCACACCTTGCTGTGTAATATGGAGTAAGCCAGAACGATTCTGTGGTTTGGATTCCACCTTAAGCTGTAGGTTCCCTACATGCGGTACTAGTACTTGGTCAGGTTAGATAGCCACAAGAAGCGCACCGCGCGGCCTATCCATAACACTGTAACCTGGCGGCCGAACAATCCTTCGGGATCTCCCGGCCAACAATGCTATATGATTATTGAATGGACCATCAGTAATCAAAGTATAGTACATATATATACTATGTCATACAGAAATACATATATATCGGTTATATATACAGGGGTTTCAGGTCATTTTGAGCTGCAAAGTAGGTAAAAACCCAACTTTTAGGAAAAGTGTGAAATTTGACTGATTTTCAAAGAACTGTAGCTCGCTTAGTTTTGAGTTTAGAAAAAAGTTTGTAGTACGAAAGTTGTAGGAAATTTTGTACTCTTTCAAATTGTAAATAGAATATTTCTTGATAGGACTTATCAGGAAGGAGTTATAGACGAAAAACTGAAAAAGTACCAAAATTTTGATGTTTTTTGGCCACAGAAAATTGTGCCGAGGGTGTTGGAGGTCGAAAACTTGGTTTCTGCATACTCTCACCAATATATACAAGATAAGAAAAAAAAATCTTCTACGTGATGTGATGCAAGTGAGAACTACCCCGTTACTGGATAGTACTTGGTCGTCACGATTCGATTCGACCAATAGCGTTGCGTTTTGTGAAGTTACATTTCCCTGGTATTTTTAGCACTTTTGATTAATTAAAATCAGTAAATAAAAATCGAATAAATAGGAAAAAACGTTATACCGGTAATTCTACACTAATAAAGTTTCAAAATAAAAATACTACACATAAATTTTAATTTCATGCATATTCCCTAACTTCTCTGGTACATCCTCTCATCACCCTCTTCAGTAAATGTAACCTTTTCCTACACCTGCCCAATGTGCTCTGCCCAGTTGAGTTTGCAATCAAATGTTATGCCAAGTTATTTACACATCAAGTCTTGAACAAGCAATTCTGACCCCACCCTATAATTATAAATAACCTTTACTTTTTAACTATGTACCTAATAAGCTTACTTTTCTTGGCATTTACCTTCATTCCATGCTTTGATATTATATGCAGGCCACCCAGCAGCTATTCACAGTCTTCACCTGTTTTGATCCTATTATATACCGTTATATCATCTACAAAAAGCCTATATTCTCACCATAACCCATCAACACAGTCATTCATTAGAATAATGAACAGCAACGGTCCAAATACACTACTCTGTAGCACTCCCATCAGGGCCGTAGCTAAGGGGGGGCATTGTGGGGCAATGCCCTACCTTAAAATTCCAATGGCCTACCTTAAAAGATACCATCAACTAAGATAATATGCTAATTACATAAACTGTTTGTTCATAGTATGAAATGATGGGGAAAAAATCAATTTAATACTAACATAGCGACGTGTAAACAATTCCGAATTTACTACATTTCGTCACTGTCATATATACTAATTCGTTATTCTGCCCACAGATGACATTTGAAGTATACATTGTCTATGTTGTTTATTAGTGTAGAGTAGGTACAATGTTTCAGGCAGTTAGTGATACACTTGTCTATTTAGTGCTGTGAACTGAAGACCGATTGATTTTGTGACGGATATACGGAATTACTTTGGCAAAAAACGAAGAGTTGAAGAGGAAATTAACCATGAAGGACCTCATTCCTCGAAACAGATGGAAGCACAAAATACAATTACCACTCCCAGCCCTATAGAAACAAGTTTGGTGAAACATGTTGGTAATGTTAGCTGTAGTATTCCTTCTGATATTGCACAAATCAGAGAACCGATGAAGCAAGTTATTTTAGATATACATCTAAAAGTAAATAACAGGACCTCTGTAGTGGACTGGCAGGTTCAAGTGATACAAATGGTTGTAGAATTCAGTCGACAAAGACGCTGCTTTTTGCTACTGTTGCCAGCAATTTTTACCTCATGGAAGCAATCAGAATTTGTACACTTTCACAGGAGTCAGAAATTGGAAAAAGTGTATTAAAAATCCATTTCTCATATACAAGTCATTGCGATGTGGCAGGACAAATTACATAGAATATATGCGAATGCAGGCTTTCCCGGCGAATAAATGACAATAAATCTTCTAGGGTTTGCAGCCGGATTTTATTATAAAGCGACAAGCTTTCGGCTACTAGCTCAGTAGCCATCTTCAGGTCGATTATGTATCGGCGATCTTGCCTTGATGGATCTTGCCTTGATGGATACCTGGTATCCATCAAGGCAAGATCGCCGATACATAATCGACCTGAAGATGGCTACTGAGCTAGTAGCCGAAAGCTTGTCGCTTTATAATAAAATCCGGCTGCAAACCCTAGAAGATTTATTGTACATAGAATATTGTACATAGAAATTGTACTAGCTATGATGAAACGTTAATATGTCGAGAAGCATTAGAAAAAGATAGGTCTTATGCAATGTCTATTATTGAAGTAGTAGAACTTCTAGTTATCGATAAAACACAAAACGCAACATATCGGTCACCTGAAATTCAAAATCAAATAATTCTAGCAATGGTTCTAGCAGTGCGGGGTTCCATTGCTAAAGATATTGAGGAATCTGGCGTGAACTTGTTTCCTCTAATGGAAGATGGGATGAGAGATAAAAATAACCGAGGAAATATTGCAGTAACAATATGTTACATTAAGGATAGGTTCGTCAATGAGTCGTTGCTGACAGTTACAACTATTGAAAAACTTGTTACAGCACTTTCACAAAATTAACATTAAATATGCTAACAGAAAATAACATTGACCTCTCCGGCATGCTATAATATCGCAAGTGTGATGTATGGGAAAGTTTCAGGAGTTGCGACCAGAATAGAAAATAAATATGGCCAAATAATTCCTCATGTCTACTGGTACAACCATCTCTTGCATTTTATACTCATCAGGAGAATGTCGGAAAGACTTTCATCTGTCTTTTTTGAATCAATACATCATGTTACATGAATTCTTTCACCATGGCAAAACAGCTGCCTTGTATAGTGGAAAAAGGATTGGCTGGTTCCTTGAACAGCATTGGTCAAGACACTTAGCATTTACAAAAGTTGTAAACAATAATTATTCATCGATGTTGATGACTTTAGTTGAAATTAAAAATGACAGATTCAATGGTGACGATGGAGCTAAGAAAATCAGCATTAAAAGTCATACTCAACCTGGAATTCTGAATGGCCATGTTTGGGGCCAAAAAAATCTTATCCCTGCTTCAGCCTGCAGCCCAAAACGCATGATTGAAAGATGCCACAACAATCGTCCAAAATGATAAAATTGAGATCAGATGAAATGTATCATCAAATTTTGGAAGAAGCTAACTCTATGACAAGTGGCAATTCTGAAAATAGGACCCAGATTCCGAAGAGGCTCAAAAGGAAAATCAAATGAGATGGATGATTTATAGGCCTACTTAATGACGGCTCTTTCGACAAAAATAGAAGACCAGGGTGCTAAGCAATTTAAATCTGATTATTTTTAAATGTTGGACGTACTAATTGCTGAGTTACAAAGAAGATTTTTGGACAACGATGATCTACTACATTCATTAGTGAGCCTTAATGAGGTGGATGTAGACAAAATGGTACCATTGAAAAATTTATGTGAGAGAAAATTTAACAAAAACTATGTTGCTGCTTGTAAAATATTGGTGATATTTATTTATGTCCAATTCACAATTTCAACTTTGAATTTATTTTTATGCCACTTGGGTTGAAACTTTTGGTCCATGGGGTCCATGTACAAAGAAAATTGTTAAACACCTTACCCCAAAATCAGTCGATGGTGCTGGTAACAAAATTTCATTGGCAATACAATTTGGAATGTAACCAGCATTCTTGATACCTTGCCACAGGGGGACCATAGCTTTTATGATTTTTAGGTTTTTTAAGTAGTTTGTATATAGATGCTAGATATTTAAGTTATTTTATTGTTTTCATTTTTGAATGTAACCTGTAAGTTTCTATGTAGTAAATAAATTAGATTTTTCAGATCTAACAATTCCATCAAGGGAAGAGGCTACCGTGGTCAAAGCTTATTTGAGTCATTGCGAGGATAAAACCATGGAGGAAGGAAATATATAGAGACGACGCAAGAGACCTTCACCACGTATTGAAGTGAAGCAGGGCGCAGGAGGAGTGGGGGGGGGGGGCATGGCCGGAGTGGAGGGAGCATGGCCGCTTCCATACAGACACGGGGAATATGTACAAAAACCTCAAGGGGACTCTAGGATAAACTTGACGCCGCAATCTGGTGATGGATTATTATGTAACTCGATATGACAAAAAAAAAATGAAGAATAAATTTTTGTGATATCCTGCTTAGTTGTCGAGATATTCTGTACCAAATGTGAAATGGTTTTGGTTGAAATTCAGAAGAAAAAATTGGCCAAATTCAAATTTGATGATGGATTCTTATTTAAAAAGACGAGATAAATGAAAAATAAAGAATAAAAATTTTCGATATCTCACCTAGTTCTAGAGATATACTGTACCAAAGTGAGGTGTCTTGCGTTGAAATGGAGAAGAAAACTTTCGCAAAAGTCAAATTTAATGATCGATTCCTATGTAACACGACGAGGCAAATCGAAAACAAAGAAAATTTTTTTTCGATATCTTGCTTAGTTTTCGGGATATACTGGTATTGGGTTTATATGCGGCCTGGACCAAAAATTAATTCTGCCATAGCTACAATGAATTACATGCAGAATGGATATTTCAGTTGTTTTTACTACCACTTGTGGTTAGGTTTAAATGTGGCCTAGACCAGAATAAAAATAGTTATCTTGTTAACATACTACGTAATCTTAATTGGAAATGGCTGGAAGTAGTTTCCATCGCGATATACGTGTTGTCATTAACTTGGTTCTCATGAAATTACTAACAGTAATAGATAAATTCTTTGTCCCTCATGGAACAACAAAACCATTCTGGTACAGACTGCATTTAGACCTAACCACAATCTCCATTAAATTGTCGCTACAGAATCAAACTAGTATGTAGACATACCCACACACGCGTATTTGAATCGCAAACTGTATTTGCAGTAACAACATCGTCTGCTTCATCAAGATTCCTAGATTGCATAGCATAATTTAACACATTTCATTTCATCATACAGTATAAACTGCAACGTGACGAAAGAAAGCGCAATACTAAATTCACTGAATCGCGATGTAAAACACACCCCCTTAAATCTCATTTTCTACACTCGTTAAAAAGTAATGCTAGTCTATTATGTGCAAAATAGCAAGGTATGCTGATTTTCTACACTACACCAACAAAATTTGAGACAAAGTCATCCCATTGAGAGCTATGACTAAATATTTATAGACAGGCAGCGAAGTTTGCAATTTCTACAACTCACTTCAACAACGATAATTAGAATTTAACTTACGCTATGAAATGATATTCCCGGTTCTTTCCTGTCTGGCCTATTTGTGCAACCGTACGCAACACAAGATGGCATTATAAAACAATTATACACATTTCAAAATGAAATAATCACTACATCTAACACAATGTGAACATCGCAATTGTTTGGAAGCGCAATACCGCTGCTGCCGCCATGCGGGAGAGTTTAGAGCCTGCTTCACCGATTTAACGTCACTTCTTCTCCATATATTTCCTTCCTCCATGGATAAAACGGAAAACAAATTGCGTTTTTTGTACAGGCAGCGATTGGCATTCAAAGATACATATTAACTTTTAGCTTCTGTGGTGATCAAAGGATGTAGTACTGCTGTGTGCAAATCTACGATTTCGACTTTGACTGCAATCGACAGGCCTCAGAGGCTGTCAATGGGTCACAAAAGAATGGCAAGCATTCCAATTTTGAATCCCTTGACTTATCAACCGATACTGAGACTCTGTTCATAAAATTCACTGACGTATTGAAGTCAATTGTGCTCAAGTATACACCACTGAAAAAAACTGGAATGTCAAAATTCCCATGTTGGTTCTCTACAGAGCTTATACAATTGGTCATAGAAAAGAAAAGACTCCACAAAGCTTATAAGGAGACCTTTGATTATGAGTACTATGTCCTGTTCTCAAAATTGAGAGACTAATCTCGTCTCTTATCTAAAAAATGCTTCAATGACTATATTGAACATGTGCAATGACAATCACAAATTATTCTGGAATTTTATCCGTAACATTAGCAAAGCTGAAGGAGCACCAAACACGTTAACATTTTCACTTCCCACCCACAGCAAATGTGTGATCTATTTGCACAATACTTCTCTTCAGTATTTACACCTCCATCTTCGTCTACTTCCAATATCCATTTCAGTACTAGTAATAGTCTGAGTACACTTGCAGTCACTGATGAATGATTTTTATAAAGCATTGGGCAAGCTAGACTGTTTCGAAGAGTTGTGGCCCTGACCAAATACCACCTAATGTTTTGAAATACTGTAGTGTCTTGCTTGCCATCCTTTAAAATACTTGTTTAACAGGTCTCTAAAGACAGGAATTTTTCCAGATGTATTTAAGCTTGGTCATGTTGTTCCTGTGCTTAATGCGGATCGAAGGAAGATGTTAATGAATTATAGACCTATTTGTTATACAATCGGTGTTAGCAAAAATCTTCGAGAAGTTGGTGCTAAACAAAACCTATCCCATGTTTCGTAACATAATTACTCTAAAGCAACATGGTTTCTCCCCTGGAAAATCAACAGCAACTAACCTTGTGATTCTTCAGAATGGAATAATTAGAGCATTTAGTGAGCGAAAAACAACTCGATGTCATATATCTTGACTTTTAAATAGGCATTTGATAAAGTTAGCCATCCCCAACCTTCTTACTAAGTTGAAGGAATATGGCATCGTTGGTAAATTATTGGAGTGGTTTTGTAGCTACCTCAGCAACAGAAGGTTGATTGTAAAGGCTTTTGGCTCATTGTCATCTGCTTTCGCAGCAACTTCTGGAGTACCTCAGGGTTCACACCTAGGACCATTGCTGTTCAATATATTCATAAATGATTTAGTTAATATTTTTGCCAGTTGCCTTTTCTTTGCAGATGAGATTAAGATTTTCAAGAAAATCATGACTCGAGACGACTGCTTAGATCTTCAGAATTGCTTAAAAGCTATTGTGAAATGGTGCCAACAAAACAGTATGAAACTTAATTTTAATAAATGTTCCTGCATTACTTTTCACCGCACTAAATCTGCATTACATTTTGAATATGAAATGGAAAATCAGCTACTGAATCGCTGCACAACTGTAAGAGACCTAGGAGTTCTTCTGACGTACAATCTCAGTCCGGAAGAACATGTCCACAACATATGTGCCAAGGCCTCCAAGTGCCTGGGCTTACTGGCACGCACTTTTAGATTTATTAATAATATCCAGACACTCAGGCTCTTGTATTGTGCCCATGTCAGACCCATACTTAAGTATTGCAGCGTTGTATGTTCGCCTCATCAGATCACACTAATTCAACACATTCAGAATCTTCAAAATAAGTTCTTAAGGCTTATAGTTGTCGCATGGGCTTTCATTACAAAGACGTTCCGTTGCTTGCTGTTGGAACCTACCTTGGCCTCCATCCTTTGGAGTCGAGACGGAATGTTCATGGTGTCCTTTTTCTGCATAAAGTAATCTCAGGTGTTATAGACTGCCCTGAAATTCTCAGACATGTATATTTTCGTTGTCCGTCTGGTACACGGTTGAGAGAACTATTTGGTCGTAGACATCTGCGCACAAACTATGAGGCTAGCAGTGCCATAGAATGGATTCAGAGACTAGGTAACAGAGTACCTCCTGAACTTGATTTTTTCATTGACAGTGTTGCTGTTTTCAAGCGAGTACTCATACGTGAGTGGAGTCAGCAATGATGGGCTTAGTCACGGTCTATTATTCCCTGTAATAATTTTTATTTTTTTGTAGTTTTATGTTGAGTCTTATTATTAGTTTTAGAATAATTAATAATTTTCTTCTGTGTAATTGTTTTTCTAGTTTTAGTAATATCAAACTATACTTGCTATTTTTTGTTATCTTCTTGTTTTCACTGTAACTAATTTGTTCACAAATAGTGGTAATTGTGTTTACTAAGTAGCTATCATAAGATATATTAATGTAAAATGGTTTTTCCGTTGGAATAAATAAATAAATATTAAGGAGGATTTAGACCATGGAGAAGCTACCAGAACTATAATCACCTTAAAACTAATAATGGATGCCTACAAAAGGAGACAAAAACAACTAGTAGTAACATTTGTAGACTTCAAGAAAGCCTATGATTGTATCCATAGAGATTTATTGCTGGACATATTAAGGAATTTTGGACTCCATCCCAAATTAATAAAAATGATCAAATTAACCCTCACAAATACAAAATCCACAGTAGGTTTCAGAGAAGAACTATCTGAATCATTTATAATTAAAACAGGGCTAAGACAGGGAGATGGTCTTTCACCAGTGCTCTTCAACTGTGCCCTTGAATGCGTGATGAGAGAATGGTACAAGGAAAATCCTAAAAACATAAAAATTGCCACCAAGAAGGATCAAATAAACCTAAATTGTTTGGGATTCTCAGATGACTTAGCATTACTAGCTAATAACCTACAAGAAGTCAGGAATCAAATGATTAGTCTACAAAATACAGGACAGAAATAAGGACTATGAATATCTTTTGAAAATACTGAAATTATAGTAACAGAGCCTCTAGTGATAAACCACATAACTGTAGATAACAGGAAAATAAAAATAGTAGAACAATTTAAATACCTGTGCGAAGTTATAACATACAACTTGAATGAAAAACCTGCCTGGCAAGAGAGAACTAACAAAATGATAAAAGCTCAAAAAATAATGTGCTCTACATACAACAAAACATGTCTATCAATTAAAACACTCCAAGACGTTGGTTCAGCCAAAAGTAACATACGGAAGCGAAACTCTACAAAGTTACGCAGAAAAACAGAATTGGCAAAATTTTAACAGTGGAGAGAAGAATTGCAAGAACATGTCGAAATAAAAAATATCAGAAAGAGGGACAATGGAGGATAGTGCCAAATGAGGTGATGTGCAGGGAACTGGAGCGTATCACAGATACTATACGCAAGAATAGAATTTCTTTCCTTGGTCACATTATGAGGATACAAGAAACCTGATTAATAAGAAGAATAATAGAGAAACTTTGGAAGCTGAAGCAATAGGCAGGATGGATTAAGCAAGTTAGAGGATATGGAAGAATTAGAAATAACCTGGATGATCTAAGAAACAAAACAGAAAAAATAAAAAACTGAAAGACTAAAGAATAAGATTTAAACCAAAAATAGACAAACGACACACAATGAAGAGGGTATTTACAGATGAGGAAAGATAAAGAAGATCAAAATGAATGAAAAGATACTGGGAAATTCGGAAAGAAGGGTGCATGGACATGCCTAAGAAGATAACCAGAAAATGATTTAAGTGGTCCAGTGAGGCCGTAAAAGCCTAATAATAATAATATGTTTGTGGAAATAATAGAATCCTGAATAAATGATTTTATTTCTCTTATCTATCACCCCTCCCGACAATCAAATACTACCTCACTCACTCACAATCACAAGTACAACAAAAATCGATTCACCAGATTAGATCAAGTAAAATTTTAGCTTCCGCCCTACCTGTAACCATCTCTGCCCTACCTTAAATTCAACTCTAGCTACGGCCCAGGTGGAAAAAAAGAAAAATAATTGTAAGACTTCAAGTGCTGTGGCTTCTCCTGATGTAGATAGCAGAATTGATTTGTTTTCATCTCCATCTGCCAATAAAAGTCTATGACAAAAATCATTTTGCACTGCACCTGCACCCTAGCGTCGTATTCCAAGCTGGTGTGGACCGATGTATTGTAAACCTTTTTGTTTCCAACGTGATTCCACTACAAGTCGAAGAATCCGATACGTTTGAGAAGCTTGTTAAAACGTTGAAACTCGGTAAAAACTCAATTTTTCAGGACATTTGGTACACGTATTATTGATTTACATTATGGTACATAGCACCTTGGTACTGCTTGCAGAAATACCTATTGCAATACGTAAACATCAGCTCCACTTTTGAAAGGTTAGCTTTAAACTGCATTAAATTTGCAAAAATTAAACGCTTATCGAAGTTGACTTTTAAGTAGCGGATTAACGATTAACAAAGTTAACTTTTTGATTAACTGTGTCCACCTATGTCTATATAATACAATTGTAGAAAAGATGTCTGTAAATTAAATCTATTTCAAAAATAGTAATCTAGGCTTATAAAAGCAACTCTTGGTCATCTGTGACGTCATCTCTCATGCCATTACGTCACGCTTTACGCCTTCGTTCTAGGTTATGTATGTTATTTAATAACATTTCTACGAATTTGCGAATAAATTAATCGACAGAACACAGAAATAAAAGTATGTGTTTCATTTAAATTGTCATATCAATCATTAGATGCTTATTTTTGTGTATTATTCTTTTGATATATAGAAGTATTCCTTAAATTTTTTGTCCATAGATATGTAAGATAAAACCTATAATTTTTGAGCATCAGTGTTAGCAAAAGTTTTGATTAGATTGTTACTTAGCATGGGCCAGAATTACAACTGGCATTTGACGTTACAGCAGATAATTTAATTAAATTTTTTTTAAAAGTATGTACTATTATTGAAATTATTAAATCATTTGAACGGAAATAGTTGCACACTGATCGCGATCTGTGCAGCTTACATTACGATTAAAACAAATATTACGTGGCAGAATGTAAGTTTTTAAGCTTTATTTTAATTTCATTTGCTTTAACTGAGCAATATTAATGAGGCCATTATTTCAGCAACATGTAACTGTGTCAGCTATTAAAATGTTGTAATATCGGACTGAATCTAGGAAAAAAAAAAACCAAAGGTATAAAAACCCTTTAAGATTTATTATTGCCACTAAAATGCGATACAGCACATGTATTAATACGCGTGAGATTAAAGTATTGTTTTCTGGTGGCAAGTTTAGCGTAGTATGTGGTTAGGTTGAAATACAACCTGGACCTGGATGGAAATGGAAACCTTTTGCTACAGTGCAAGGCTCGAGGAATTGCACTGATTTTTATTTATAACAATTCTATTTAGCTGTTAAGCATTTGCAAAAAAATGAATTGTCAGAATTCTAAAGAAAAGTATGTATTTAATTTAAAATGGCATATTCATTATCAGTTGTTTTTTTATTGAAATCATTACATGGTTTGAATGAAAGAAGTTCCAAATTGATCGCGATACAGATGGCCTAAACCAAAATTAAATATTATGTGGCATAGTGTAAGCTGTTGAGATTTATTTTTAGCATCCTTTGTTTTCACTAGGGTCATTATGTCAGCTGATGTAAACTGTGTCGGCCGTTTAAACATTGATCTTCATCACAGGCAATAAGAAATAAAGTTGTAAGAAGCTGTGAAGATTTGGGATCAAGTTTATATCACAATGCATGATGACACTGACATGCGATACAGGGAATGTATTAATTCAAGTATGATTGCAGCTTTGCTTCTCTAGTGGCGATATTAATGGAGATTATGGTTAGGGTGAAATGCAATCCGGACCAAGTTGACAACTGAAGTTTTTGCAACAGCACAAGGGATGGTAAATTACGATAAGCTTTATTTTATAACAGTTCTATTTAGTTAAACAATTGCAGAGAAATAAATTACCACAACACTCCATTAAACCCACCATTTTTGACGAGCCTAGGGGCTAGTTGCAATATAAACTGTCAGTGGCAGAAATGATACAGTCATAAAGTTTAGAATATTTGTCTGCACATTCACAAATCACATATAAACTAACGGACAGATTTTATCCAAAGTGCACATAATGATAGCTTATGTCATCAGTCAGGATATAAGATACTTTTTATCCTGATAAATTACAAGTTCCCAATGAAATATAGTCAAAGACTGCTAATTTATTAAAATTTTGTCAACTGTCTGCACAATAATGATGAGCAGGAAAATATTCTGAGGAAATGAAACTGATAAAGTGTAGGGAAATTCAACCCAACAATTACCATACATGATAGTGGCTGGGATTGCTGAAGACAAACAAAAGTAACAATTTTTGGTGTTGAACTTTATTCCTGCAAATAGAGCAGACATCTAACCTGTGCCTCATTCACTTGCAAGAATAAGATTCAACACCGACAAATTGTGTTTGTCATTTCCAGTTGCCATTATCTTCAGTAAATGATGGGTTGAATTTCCCCAACTTTTTTTTTTTTTTTTTACAAACTAATGAATGAATTTCAATGCTTATGTCACTGGTTAGGATACTTTTTATCCTGATTAGAATATCTTTCCCTATGACAGAGGCCAAAACCATAAATTTCCACATTTTTTGCTATTTATATGCATACTTCTTGCAAAAATTAATGAACGAATTTCAAAACAATTTAGCACATTGGTAGTTTGTGTTATCAACTAATATGCGGGACACTTTTAGCCATTCCATCCATGATACAGGGAGCAAAACAGTAATATTTAAAATTTTTGTATATTCATTGTATACTGCCTGGCGGAGCTTTCTCATATTCAAAATACCTATCAAGATAACCACTATACATAGTGTTGATATGATTCTATTAGTAAATTTATAAATCACTCTTCATAGATACGTCATGCAGCACCATTTCAATATTGCTTGCAAAGAAGTAACATGATTATACTGAAGCATGCCTGTGGTTTATCAAAATATAAACTTTTCCAATTAGTGGTCAGTTTGTACATACACCAACCAGAAACACTCAAAATAATGCTTGCAGAGAAGCCTTGTGAGCAATACTGAAATGTGCCTATGGGTCTTCAACAAATTTTTCCAATTAGTGGCTTGTTTGTACATGTACCACTGTAAAAATTGCTGGCAAAGAAGCCATTTGACCAATACTGAAGCATGCCTGTGGGTCATCAACAAACAAACTATCCCAGTTGTGGCAGTTACAAGGAGATGTAGAAACAAATGTGCTCAAACATTGCTAAGCATTGCATAAAATTTCAATTCAGGACAGGAGGTCAAAGGAAACAAAAAACAGGACTGCTTCTCTGCATTTATCTACTCAGTCAATATTTATTTCATAGTTTACCTGAAAATTAACACACACAAAACTCAAATCTGGTGTGCTGAATTCGGGGCCACAGATAGTAATAAATACAGGGCGTTCGCCGGGAAACGCAACCCACTGTTAGCGCTACAAGGAAGAAACTGCTCCCGGCGAGCGAGCGCTCATCTTCCGGCATTGTTCGACCGTCGGCCCGCGGACTATTTCATAATAATTACGCTTCATAAACTTCATAAACTTGTATGTGCTAAGCATTTAAATGTGACGTAATTCATTAGCTTACCTTATAAAAGATGCTGGAAGTGTTGACCCTCTTGTGTATTGCACATTTCACATCTTCTGAACATTTTTCGAGACACACGCTGCCCTAACTGACTTAATGATTTTTTGGGTGACTGTTCTAGTCGAAAAGCGATATCGTCAATTTTCTCCTCTGTGAGAATACGGTTGACCGACAGTCTCTTTTTGTTAAAAAATGAACCCGTTTCTCTTACTTTTTTAACCAGACGCAGAATTGTTGATTTAGCTGGCAGTAAAGCGCCAGGAAATTCGCGACGAAATTTACTGCGACACTTTTTAAACGACTTCTTCTTCACATATGTATCGTAGAGAAATATTCTTTGTTGCAAACTGTAACGTACCATAATTTTACTCACACTCAAACACGGTACAGATTAGTAAGAGTATGAAGCCCCAAACCAGCCAAACCGCGAAGAAACGTTTATTCACAACACTGATTAATAAGAGACTGAAGTCACAAACTAGCTACAATGCAAAGAAACCGTTCTTAACAATGTAAGGGTCCCAATATACTGCGTCACTGCACTGTTGGGGCAGCGGAGGTGTTAAACAGTGCGGTGATTCACGGCGCCGTGTGGCGGGAGCTGCTGGCTTGACTGACCGAGCAAGTTGCCGACGGCAACAGACTGGGAGGGT
>JARYHS010015468.1:0-15818 GCA_031002005.1 Vandiemenella viatica
TTTTTTTCTTGCCTGACGCAATCTGAGAATAGAAGTAAAACATGTAAAATGTGGTTAAACCTCCATTCAATGCACGATGTATTTATCAGTATGAATGTCAAGGTAGTACTTGTATTTTGCAATGTGTTTCTTAAACTGTGGAGAAATAGTTATGAACTGAAATCCTAGAGCATGTGAGCCACTGTTTCTAATCTTTAGGATAAGAATCGTTGTCATTATTTCATTAATACCGTAAATAATTTGGACCGACAAATGCAGTTTCATTATTTTATTTTTCGAAACAATGCGAACCCGAAATCTGAAAGCCGGACCGAACAAAGAATCCGCGTCTTCAGAATTTAATGACGTAATGTCAGCTTTCGTTCACCAGGCACGGTTCCTATTTCGAAAACCGTAATAGTAACCCGGCTTCACATTAATTTTGGTCCACAACATGTAAATATAATAAAACATGGTTTTCATTACAAAACTTTTATTTGTAACATTTAACTTCTTCCTCCGGTATTTTCACTTTCTTCCATTATAATGTATATATTAGTTTTCCCCATGATTATTAACATGCTACTTGTCTTTTTGTACCTCTTTCCTGAGTCTCCCTCGTCTCCTTCGGTTCAATAATTACAGTTACGCTCTATTCAGTGATGATGTCTTGCCAAAACTGATATGGTTGTTATTCTGTTCTTTTTTTCTGCTCTTCGTCTAGCACAATTGTCCATCAAACACTTTTAAGAAACACTCACTGCATGCTCTTGAAACCGTCGATGTTGCACACGTGAAAATTATTGGCACTCCTGGAGTGAAACCAAGTCTTGCAAACGATTGGAGCGCTGATTTGCGTTTAGTAGTTTGTCGTTCCCCGTTACTGGACATGTCAATCGGTCAGCGATTCCTGCTACCTGATCTCTGCGTCAGATATCGACCTTGACAGATCGACAGGCGGTGCGAGAGCTTGCTTGACTCCTGTGGGCAGACTGAATATAAAACTGGCCAACCTCGAAGGCAATCGGCGCGTTTATACACTGTTAACATAGACGGAAGAGCACAGATAACAACGAAATTGTATGTGATTCTGAGATGTCTAAGAATCTATGAGCTTAAAAGATTCTCTCATTTTTTGTTATATTTAACATGGGAGACAAGTGTTTCTGATTTTAGTGAGCTAGGTAGTTCTTACACCAATCACGAAATCTGCATCAAATACTGTATTTTTCTGTCTCATTATGCGACATGACCAATCACAGATGTTTCAATCTTTTGAAAAAAGGGGAAACTTGAGGAACACTCTTTTGAAGTACACAAAATTTAATGTCGAGTAATCGTATCTCAAATTTTACACTGGATAGTTTTGTTACGAGTGTTTACTGGTTACATATTGAATGGTCGTGTCGAATAACTTTGATCATGATCCAGCAAAACAATCGTTCATGTGTGTCACAAGAATGTGGATTTCAGTAGAAATTCTGACAATAGTTAAACAATAGGAACATAACAGTAGTAAAAAATTCACTGTGTAACCTACAAATGGCTTTGGCAATCACCCAAGAGCAAGTTGTTAACACAAACTGAGATGTACGCAATCTAGTCTTCTCATTCCCTGCTCGATAACAAGACTCTAATAAATGTTTTTTTCTTAATCCTACATTCTTTATTTCAGTTTCCAAACTTAATCTTTACAAAACTTCATTGAAACTAAATTTTTCGTTGTTCTTTTCAGTTAAAAATAAATTAAATATTCATCTGCTCTCCAGAACTTTCACTTATGAACTGTTTCATCTTTTCTGTGATATGAATGTTGTCACTCCAATACTAATATTAAATCTAGAATTATTAAGCGACGAATTATGTATTGTCATAATTCCAACAGTAAGAAAATCTAAGTAGAAGCTGGTAGATGATGAAAATCAAAACATTCAGTTTTACCAAGGTTATTTCGCTTCGAGAAAATGGGGATAGCAGAGTTTTATTAGCCTCATTCAATTATTCCTCAAGCAGTTGGTAACAGTCTTCTAGTTTCTCGTGTTTGTAGGATTTCGGTCTGTTTATCAAAGTTTACCTCAGAAGTAAAATTCCACAAAAATTTTAAAACTGAGGAACAAATATCAATATCAAGCCGCATCCATTAAAGTAACTAAACAACTCGTTTGAAAGTTTATATATATATAAAAAATAGTTCTTTCGTCATTGCAGTAATCAGTTCACAGAAGCAAACAAGACTTGCATGATAGTCCAAACAGTCGTATGATATGTAAAAATATAAAGTTGCTTTGAATCCTGGAAACTGAAAGCTTACCGAAATAAAAGACACGTAAAATTAGTTAAAATACAGAGCAACTACCATGTAATGGTGTCACAAGGACCTGATTGTTTATGTTGTCCCTAACCAATCTTGACGTCACTATACAAGGGTTGCAATGGCTATAACGTTAGAGGGTCCTATTATGGCTACCTCTTTTGCTGTTTAGCATCCAGCACGTGAACGGTAAAATAAAAAATGTTGTCCCTCGGTTAGCTGTGTTTTCGTTCTGCTGAAAATACTCCTGCTTCACATAGAACTGTCCAGCTACCGAGGACTTACAAATACCTGCAACAGCAGAGAACTGTCCTACGTTTGCTTATTTTGTGACCGTAGGTCAAATGGTAACCCCAGCAGGCCAACTCACTTTATAATCAGATCTGTATGTTAAGCTTACGCAACTGAACGTCGATCATTTGCAATTCATAGAAAGAAACTTTCTCTTGTCCATGACAGATCGAATTTTAAATATTTCGTCTGTGCAACCCGTCGCAGGCGTCAGGAGTGCCATATGTTAGTTCTGCGCGTCTTATCTTTGTAGAAGTCTCTATGCGAGACTGAAATCAATTTTGCCATCTGTGTACCAGATTCATAAATTCAAAGTGTTTTGAATGAATTAAACCCGTCTGATAATGAAGTTGTTTCTGCTGCTCTTAGTTATTATAATTCAACAGTTTCGTTGAGTATATTCAGATATTATCATAATGAGGTTACGAACCGATATAATTCTAAATTCCGGTACTATATGTAGAAGGTATTTAACAATGAGAATGAAAACTATAGAAACTTCCCCAATTTCGTTTTAAAAAATATAATTAACTATCTTCAGATTTAATACTTTTTTATATTTTGTTGCACCATCTGTTTAGATACTTAATAATTAATATTCCTCTGAGTTCAGCGAATAGAAGACCGAATAGTATAACTGATGCTTCAAAGTGATTTTCTTCTTCCAGCGTGAGTTCCTGTGTTCACAATTAAAGAGATTATGAATAACACACTCAGAAAGGCATAGAAAATACCAAAACGCGCTGACACATTGAAATCTCAAAAGTTATGTCCTGAATATCTTTTCTATTTTTAGGCGTATGAGATCCATGTGGCTTTGGCGTCCACTTGGTACGAAAATAAATACTCGAGTGGTTTCTTGTTTGCTGTCTACCATTGTTTATGAACTAATGGGAGAACATATGAGTCACCACATGTGAGTGAATAGTACATGTTGTTAACAATCCTTTTTTTTTTTAACTGCTTAAGTTTTTAGGTGAAACTTTCTCATTAGCACAATTAATCATTGAAACCCGCATTTAATTGGTGATTTGTCTGATTCGAGAATTTAACCTGCTCACTGAGTCCAATATGGCAGCACCGAAACGCACACGGCCAGAATGGAAGGTATTAAACATTGAACATTGCTATGAATTATTTACAGTCAGATGTATTTGACGAAGTACAAATAAAATTCGTTTAGTATCACGGTACAGAGAATGAAAAGGCCTGACGCATGGCCAGAGATAATAATATCAATCGATTGTCAGAAAGCAGCAGCCGTCCAATGTGCTGACTGTAGCGGTCCCCATTGTGATGCCACTGGTTCGTCAGTATGAATCCCCCCCACCCTTCTTGCTCATCCCCCCTCCCGCCCCTCCATCGCTTTGTCACGTGCTCGTGACATGAGTCACGGTCGTCATCCACGCTCAAATCGACGCGACAAAAATCGATCGCAACGGGATCGACTTGTCGACTCCCACGAGCCAGTCAGCCGGCTGTCGACCACGCCTGGAGTAACTCTAACCGATATATCTGCCGGCTCCCACGTGTGTGCATGTAACGCACCTTGCGAAACGCGGACACTGGACGCGTGAGATCGCCTCCGTGCTATTAAGTAAGCCGTTCAAAACTGACCCACTGATCTGCGCTGAACACATGGCTTCCTAATTCTACCACAGAGATAATCTGTACAAAATCTGTGTATAATATCACAGTAGACCTGCTGAAGTAGTTACTTCAAATGGTCTAAAGCTTGGTCTTCCATTACTAAATTTCTCTCTTTAGAATCAACTAGATCGCAAATCTCAAATTCCAAGGGGCAAAGTTTTTTTTATATATATATGAAATTACTCGATAAATTTTTTCTTCGTTTATAAAGTGCTGAACGTTTTTAATTTTATGCTTCTTTTAGTATTTGTAACTTTTAACATGCTCTCAAATACATCAGAAATTCTTCGATTTGTTTTTGGCTTTTGCTCGTGCTTCTATTCATTGAAGTGCTGTGTTCCACAAATTCAGATTTGGAAAATAATTTTTGAGTTATAAATCTTTAATCAAAATCATTATTATCATTTCCTGAAGAACATCTTTTCGCTGATGCTTAACTATTTCAGATTTTTTTGATTTTTTCGAACATAGCTTCATTAAAGGCTGAAATTAACTTAAGGGTCTGATTACTTAATAATATTTTAGAGGACAATGTGTTTTTGTTTCGTTTCCAACTCAAACCATTCGAACAAAATAGAAAAAAAAAAAAACATACTCGAAAACAACCTAAACAAAAAGCATATGCACTGATTTGTATCCTATTGTGCTATTTATGCAGATATCAAACTCCTTTTAGCTTTGCCGCTTAGGAAGATATGAAGTGATTTTAGATAGCGAAATTCTGAAACCTCAGTTCTGTGTTGGGATTATTGTCGGCTGCAGTCATTAATTGTGTAAAAACTAATGCTAGACGTGTGGGATATTATTGGTTGTAATGCATTACGGCTTAAGAAAGAACTGAATGTCAAAATAGAAAGAAACATGAAGCTAAAGTTAATCCAAAGAAACCATGCACATTTCCAGATGTTTGTATCTTGTAAGATTTATTGTTTATTAGCCGTTTCCGATGACAAGAACGGCACGAGTTTCATTAAAAACTCAGCTAGCAATACGCTTTTCAAATAACTGTTGTCACAAAAGAAGATATTGGCTTCAAATGTAGAGCAGTGCCCCTTAAAAAACAGGCCACCCGGCACTCACAGTCCTATCTGAGCACGAAATGTCAGATGCGTGTTGCCAAAGTTAATACTGACAATTGATTCACACATCTCTCCTCAGCTTCT
Source organism: Vandiemenella viatica (assembly GCA_031002005.1). Taxonomy (NCBI): domain Eukaryota; kingdom Metazoa; phylum Arthropoda; class Insecta; order Orthoptera; family Morabidae; genus Vandiemenella; species Vandiemenella viatica. Next base: position 5,395 of record JARYHS010015468.1, read on the forward strand.
AGCTACCTCAGCGTTCATAGAAGTTAAACTGCAGTTTCAGCACACCTTCTGTAAACATATATTGGTCTAACTAACCGAATGTCTTGGAAGCTCAGGAATGTGGCTCAGTGTTTCTTGTGAACAGCGTTCTAGAAAACAACCTCCAGCAAATGATTTGCGCTATTGGTTGTAAGAATGACATTACAAGTATTACCCTATAATTGCACTCTCTTTAAAGATAACTTGGAGCTTAAGCAAAAAGGCATATCTTATGCTACACCATACCATCATTTTATTTATTTACTAGCTGACCCGGTCACGCGTTGCTGTGACTTAGTAATTATAGTTTGTTGGATTAATGTTATTCTAAACTTCCTAAAGAAGTCAAATTAATATTCACTAATAAAAACAAAAACATTTTAGTCGATTTGGAAATTCAAATGTAATTGGTAAAGAGTTACGGAGAGTTGAAATTAAGGACAAATGATCATAAAAAAATTAATTTACATTTTATTACAAATTACTTAATTGATAATATATGAAAAATTAATATTTATAAACATAAATAATTTTTTTTATTATATAAACTGAATTTTCAGTTTTATAAATGAGGACTTTTGAAGTTGATTTTTAAACATTTTTTAAAATTATTTTCATTATTTAAATTATTAAAATTTATAATTTTAATTTATCTAAGCGCTAATTGGTGCCCAATATTTTGGTTAGCCTGTCTTTTGATAATACAAATAGATTTGATGGTTTCCCTACACGTGAGCAGGCGACATATAGTTGCCCATGGGAGAAACACGTATTTTCCAAATCCAAGCAGCAAACGGACATTGTTTGGTCTTGTGACTTATTTATTGTCATAGCGAAAGCCAAACGAATCGGAAATTGAAGCCTTTTAAATGCAATTGGAGATTCTGACGGTATCATTGGAATACGTGGCAACAGGACGATTTCTCCTTTAAACATTCCAGTCAAAAAAGTTTGCTTCAAGATCATTTCCAGTCATCCTTTCGATGACTAAATGTGTACCGTTGCATAATCTAATTGGATTCAAATTACGAAGAAGAATAATCGGTGAACCAATCTTTAACCGGAGATTGTGTGGCGGCATTCCTGTTGTAGCCAAATACACAGACGGAAAAAAAAATCCCAACACCAAGAAAGACTTGTGTTAGAAACGAAATTTGGTAGGCGTGTTTATACATCTGAAAGATGACATCGATTCAAATTTCGCGCTTCGCGATAAGTGTGGCGCTAGTAGCGCTACTCAGAGCTTGCAAATCAGGTTGCTTTAAATACGCGCTGTAAAGTTTGTGAACGTTATTTACCGCTGAGATTTGACATAGTGAGTTGATGTTAGCCAAGAATGCCTTTAAGAAGACGAAGAAGCCATTATCAACAGCTCACCGAGTTTGAACGAGGTCGTGTAATAGGGCTACGAGAAGGTGGATTTTCTTTTCGCGATATTGCAGAAAGACTTGGCCGGAATGTATCCACTGTGCATGATTGTTGGGTGCAGTGGTCAAGGGATGGTACTGCCTCAAGAAAGACCGGGTTCCGGGAGGCCACGTGGCACTACTGAGAGGGAAGACCGCCGTATTCGGCGTACAGCTGTGGCGCATCGTACTGCGTCTGCGGCAGAAATTCGAGCTGCAGTTGGTACCACAGTGACACAACGAACTGTTAGAAATCGGTTACTTCAAGGACAGCTCCGAGCCAGGCGCCCTGTAGCGTGCATTCCACTGACTACAAGCCATCGCCGTTTGCGACTCCAGTGGTGTCAAGCCAGAGCTCATTGGAGGACGGAGTGGAGATCTGTTGTGTTTTCTGATGAAAGCAGGTTCTGCCTTGGTGCCAGTGATGGCCGAGTGTTGGTCAGAAGGAGGCCAGGGGAACGCCTGCAACCAAACTGTCTGCGGCCTAGACACACTGGACCTACACCTGGAGTCATGGTCTGGGGAGCAATTTCCTATGACAGCAGGAGCACTCTTGTGGTTATACCAAACACACTGACTGCAAATTTGTACGTCAGTCTGGTAATTCAACCTGTAGTGCTGCCATTCATGAACAGCATTCAAGGGGGAGTTTTTCAACAGGATAACGCTCGCCCTCATACCGCTGTTGTCTCGCAACGTGCTCTACAGAGTGTCGACATGTTACCTTGGCCTGCGAGATCACCAGATCTGTCTCCAATTGAACACGTATGGGATATCATTGGACGACAACTCCAGCATCATCCACAGCCAGCACTGACCGTCCCAGTATTGACAGCACAAGTACAACAAGCATGGAACTCCATACCACAAAGTGACATTCGAAACCTGTATGACACAATGCATTCACGTTTGCAGGCTTGCATTCAAAATTCTGGAGGTTACACCGGCTATTAATTTAACAGTATTTCACATTTGAAATGCATTTTCTTGAGCTTAAATTAACCTGTGATCTTGAAAATTTAATCAATTAAACATGTTAACTTGACAAATGCATTGTCCAAATTTCATTACTCTACAATAATTTTTTCTTGGTGTTGGGATTTTTTTTTCCCGTCTGTGTAGTTTAAAAACTCATTTGGAAAATTTACGGCTTCATTTTCATCTATAATAGTGTCTATTGATTTAAAAGACTTCAGTCACCTGGCAACAACTGTTGTATCTGGAAGATAATTTCATTGACATCAACATTTTTTGCTGCCAAAATAGCACGATTACTGAACCAATTATGATCTAAGTAATTATTTGATATATCCAGGAACACACGCTGAGTTAGTTCATTTTTGAGTGAACAACAGTCAGAATTTGTCTGGCAATGCTTTATTAATCATTATACATCTCTGTTGTGAAATCTAGATTTTGACATTGGTTTTGTTTAACTCGGTGTAGTATATCTTCAGTCATACTGTTTTTATATTTTTCCCACAAACTCGAGATTGTGTTGGATAACATGTTGTCAAAATAATTGCAAACAGTTTGACGAATACTATTCGGCGTGGCTGTCAACGCTGCATCAGCAAGTGTCAGGTCCCAATAATTGTCGTCTACCAGCAGCTGCAACTCGCGACATGCATCTTGACATGTATTGAACACTCGACCATTAACTGTTCGTAAACATTCGAAAGAAGCTGGTCCGGGAACATTCACCAATAACAAACGCTGAAAGAAACATTCACGTTGTTTTGGATGCACTGTGTAAAGTCTTTGCTTGCTTTGAATATGCCTGCGATCGAAGGATGTGGTTCTCCTTGTTTACGTGGCTACCATTTTTTACCTAATTTGTTCCATGAAAAATAGCTTGGAACATCGGTATATAATAATGTTTTTGCGAATTGGCGGAACACATCAGATTTTTGACACAATGTGAAAAATTCAGTTTGTGGTTTGTCGTTTTTGGTGGCTCAAGTATTCTTTGGAAAATATTTTCTTCGGTGAAATATACACGTTGACCGTTTTCAAGATGTATTGCAAGATGCTGGATGGAAGGGTCTCTTTCATGGATGCGAAAACTAAAAATATGCCAGATAGCTTCGTTGCTGCTGATGTATCTACCTATTTGGTATCGTGTTATTTCGTCATTTTTATTTACATTTTGAACTTCAAATACGGCCAAATCACTGCCTTTATTAACATATTTGCAAACGTACTTAATGGATTTTACAGAACTGCAAAACTCGCATTAATATGAGCCTTATACGTTTTTGAAAGCAATGGTGAGTATGGTACCACCCACTGATTGTCAATTTCAACTTGGTTTCTAGAATTTGACATTCGCATTGTAAATGTTTGGCCACCATTCTCAGCGTTTCTGCGGCGATACAACGGATAACCATCGATATCCGTAATAGTATCATTCGTATATTCCTTTGGAAAACGCTTCTTACATTTTCCACCTTCCATGCATGGCGATGTCATGTTAAAAGCACCGCACGGTCCGTGGATCGAGTGACTGGTAACAATATCAAACAATTCTTGATCAATTAATGGGTCCGGAATTTCGGCTGAAATTATTTGATCAATTTCTTCTGGACGGATTTTAACTTCAAGCCAAATCAAAATGTGAGAATGAGGCAAACCTCGCTTTTGCCACTCAATCAAATACAGATAGCAACGTGTGTTACCGAAAACTGAATGTTTTACGATTAAATCAATCAATGATTTTAATTTTTGTTTGAACACACGTGCCGTGACATCATGACGATGCATTGATTGATGGCCTGGTAATAGCAAAGTTTGTATTTCCTCCCAATTCGGATTACATGTAAATGTAATAAACAAATCTGGACGACCATAATGACGTACGTAAGTCATCGCATCTTTATATATTCCTGCATGTTCCGTGAACTGCCGATGTAGCTTGAAGGTAAAATAAATGCATTACCGATATCATTGGCGTTTAAATTTTCATAAATATTGCCGATAACAGTATCTGTAAGAGGATGTATTCCTCCGATCGTAATTTAGCCTGGTTGTATCGAATAAATCGCAAATGCTTGTTTTCAACCTTGGCGTACATATCCACGACGTATTGAAGGCACAGTTGACGATATCGAAGGATATAGTTATCCTAATTACGTCTAATCATCAATGGGGGCGTAGTACATCATTGAAGTAACTTTTTATTTGTTTTATTACCTGAAAAAATAATAAATTAAATAGTAAAAAAAAGAATAAGAAATCAATAATGGGCCCGCTATAATCCGGCCCCTGGTCGGAATACCGCGGGTCTACTGTACTAATAAAATAACGAATTAAATAGTTGAATATTAAATTTACCAGCAACTGGATCACGCTGTTTGATGTTGATGTGATATTCATTCTGCCCTTGCCAGAATATCAGTGGATACTGGAGTGCGTCATACGAACGGTGTAGATCCGAAATTATACTAACAGTCTATCGACGTGTGACTTTAATCAACTGAGTCACCAACCATAAAAACTGCAACTTCATCTACGGTTGGCGCGTTGAATCTGCCAGCGTGTTCTCCTGATGGTAATTTGTCAGCTTTGATGACAATTTGATAGTTGTCATTTTTTAATTGTGGCGACACAAACAATTGAATAATTATTATTTTCCAAAAATTTTCCAACAATACCACAATTGCTCTCTCTTTGCTTGTTCGATGAAATTATACTGGCACCTAGTTTTCAGCGTTCCTCACAATTTCCAATAGATTTGGAGAAACTTCGGGTCATCGTTTGGTATCGGTATCAACGACCCAATCTTATGGTACACCTGGCCTTGTATTTTGAATTTAGTTTCAAAATGACGTCCATCAGATGAGATCGCAAATTTTTGCTGCCCCAAAAGACGTCATCTGGAAGCAAGAATTGAATTTGCGTGTCTTGCGCAGAAACAATTTCGAATCGTTTCATTCGCCAGCAAGAAGTGATTGCAAAGGTTTTGGGGAGTGGGAAGTGGTAATAATACAATTTTTCCTGATGCACAACACATGCCGGCTGCTTCATTGCGGAATTTCAACGCCTGACAGTATTGGCATACTTTGTCCATTGCACCGATTGCAATTTTAGAATGTGCAGAGTAATCAATGTCTGGTGCATATTCGAACGCAAGACGAACAAATGATACACGGCTGATTTGCTGTCTCTCTCGTCCTCTTTTTTTTTTTTTTTTTTTAGTTCAACAGCTGCTTCGGGCGGCCGGCGACACTCGGAAATGGCAACAATGGGGGCGGCATATAATGTTCGAAGGGGCGGCAATCTCACAGTTTTTTGACCCGGTTCGGAAATTTCCTAGATCCACCACTGGCTGAAGTTAGACAGGCTCGGCATAATCGGTATTGCACGCGGGCGCTCAACCAGCTAGCGGCAGGCCTGAATGTAGCTATGTGCTGTTCTCGTGCCGCTCTTGTTCTCGATATATTCTGTAACAGACGTTCATCACGCTGTTCTTGAGATTCTTGCATACGACGCTCAGCTGTCCTGATTCTTTGAACTTCCTTACTTGCCGCGATTTGTGTTGCTGATTGATAAGCTCTCTTGACACGTTTGCGTCGTGCTACACGCATTGTCGAGGTTAGTGGAGAAACCGGAATTTTTGGTTCCATTGAAAAATACAGTAAAATGGAAGTTAAGAACTAATGAGGAAATATATCATAACATTGAAAAAATAACAGAAACAATCAGAAAAAGAAGAATGATATTTTTTCGATACATTTATAGCATGGATGACAAGAGGCTTTCTAGAGGTTTAGAAAGATTTGAAACGAAATAATATCAGTGAACTGTATGGAAAGAAATTTTTTTCGAAAGCAGACTTCGAATATGGCAGGATTCCAAGGTAGATAGAAGTGCAATAATGAAGGAGTACTGGGGAAAAAACAACAGGAGAGGAATTGAAATTGACACATGGTCCCCAGCTGACCATAACGAAAAGAAGAAGAAAACTGATAAGCTAGCGAGAAATATTTACATGATTCGAATTTATCGTAACGTTTTCTTCAGTGTTATATTCATGTGTGTAATTACTTTGTCGTTAGGTATAATAACACACAAACTATGAACAACAATACAGTATAAGTATAACACAATACACAGCACAATTAAAATTCAAGAAACTCACACATTTGTCGTGGAGTAGACTGTAGCATAAATAAATCGAAACGTAATGCCATCTACTGGATGGTTCGATAAATTAACACAGCGCCATCTGTCAGGAATAAACTGTAGCATAAATAAATTGAAACAGAACGTGATTTACTGGATGATTACCCAACCTAGATACCAAGTGTTGTATTGATAAATCGCCATCTGTTAGAAACTTATGGAACTATAATAATAATTCCGTGTGGTCGTAAAGACATGGTGACATGGTTTCTACTGGCTGGGCATTCCGCCCCTGTCATAGCCGCCTTGGCCTAGCCCACCCATCCTGCCGGGTACAGAGGACCTACATTTTAACGTCGAATCCGAACCACAGTACCGTCCTGGCTTATTTCACCTTACACAGCACGCTGCGCCGGAGGTTAATGTCGGGTTAAGTTCCTATAAAAATCCCCGCCATGACAGTGATTCGAACCGGGGACCTTCCCAACTTCAGTCAGACGCCCTAACCACTGAGCCAGCAGACCGCTTAGGCTGCGTGGCTTACAAATAATTACAAACCATTGTCCTATGACAAACATTTAATGAACATTTAATTCGCAAATAATAAATATTGAGGTCTATAATCCAGATAAAAACTATCCTATCTTTTAAGTTGGATCAAAATACACACATTAAGCCAAATTTCATCTAAATCGGTTATGTAGTTTCGGAGTTCATCCCGGACAAACATCGTGACACGAGATTTTTATATATATAAAGACTAGCTGGTACCCACGACTTCGTTCGTGTTTGTAAAGAATTAGGATTGACAGCTACCGACATCTAACCACCATAGTGCACGATGGAAGACTCGATGGTATTACACACACAAACGCCAGTCATCTGCGCTATGTAGTTCAGGCAGCAAAGTAAAATTTACGGACACACATGTCTTTGGTCGAAATACGAAAATATCCTTGATCGGCCACTTTCAACCACCATATCTCACACACCACACAGTTACTGAAATTGGGCCAACGTTGTGATCGAAAGGTGACTCTGTGTTACTACCAGACACAAACGTCAGTGATGTGCGATAGATAGTTTTCGCTGAAAAGTGATACACCAAGACACATGCGTCTTTGGCAGAAATATGAAAGTGCCGCAGGTCGACCACTTTCAACCACCATAGTACACGATAGGAGACACGATACCACTACCACACACAAACACCAATGGTCTATGCTATGTAGTTGTGGCAGCAGATTGTCATATACGGAGACACATGTCTTTGGTCGAAATACGAAAATGCCCTGCATCGACCACTTTTAACCATCATATCTCCCACACCCCCATAGCTACCGAGATTTAACCGCAAGAGTGCACAATGGGAGATTCACTGTTACTATCACACACAAACATCAATGGTCTATCCTATGTATTTGTGGCAGGAAAGAGAAGTATAAGGAGACACAAATTTTTGGTCGAAATATGAAAACGCCGTGCATTGACCAACTTTAATCATGATATCTTCCACATCCCCACAGCCATCGGCATTCGGCCAACGTTGTGCACAATAGGAAACTCCATGCTACTTCCTCACACAAACACCAGTGATCTGTGCTATGTATTGGTGGCTGAAAAGTGAAACATAGGGAAAAACGCGTCTATTTTTATATATATATATATAAGATTTATTTTATTTATTTATTTTTTGTCTCTACCTATAACGCTTGCTTTCAGAAATTCGGGAAATTTTTAAGGGTCGTCAGATGAGCTACGCCAGGGTATTCCGTGGTTTGGATTCCACCTTAAACTTGGTTCCAAAGGATTAGTATGCCTCCTTAGGGAGTATCCAATCCGGGTTGTGGATACGACCAAGAAAACGATTTTTTTCAGTTCATATCCATGACATTGGCACGGACGATGGAACTTCAAAGAATAATAGCTCTGTAGTAGTGGCCTATAAATTCACGGTATGTTCACCAGAACGTTTTACTACAGATATGCTCAGTACTTGTTTTCAAGGATAAACATTTTCTTTTTCTTCAACAATCTGCACAACAATAAGCATTTTTAGGTTAGTTACCACCCGAAGTTCCGATAGAGAATCTCAGTTACTTGGCTGTAAAGGGTTTTCGAACGTTATATACTTTTTACTTACTTAGGGGGTGTCCATTAATTACGTGGTCTGAATTTGGCGGGGGGGGGGGGTCGGGCTAAATCTCACCAAGTGGGAGGGGGGCGACATAAATCTTTTTAATTCCTTAAAGAACGGTTGAGAACTAGAGAGCGGAAAAAGGGGTCTCGAAAACCTACAAGGTCGTCGGCAAGGGGGGGGGGGGGCTGATTTCCGAAAAAACTCATGTAATTAATGGACGCCCCCTTAATATACTACACACAAATTATTACTCTAAACTGTGTTTCGCTACAATTACAATTCTTCCACGTTTCCTCTTATTGCTTTCGTGTATCCTCTTACAAGACAATACTCTGCACCATCTGTTATTCTTTATCCAATTTCTGACGTGGGCTCTTTAGTCGTATTTCCCACCAGTAATATTCCTTTTAGCTGAGATGATATAAACATATTCCACATTTCCTTTTGCTCGTCTATTTAGTGAGATTTATCCATTTGTTCACCAATACTAATAACTTAAATATTCACTAAACTTCACATTCATTCAACAACTTGTTATACAATTACTCTACACCCAATATATTTTTCAATACAATTATACTTTTTATAGCTTAAAGGCTATCTATTTAACATTCTTTTACAGTTCCAACCACCGCTTTCATAAATATATCTCTTCCATCATTCTTTTTTCGTACGTTCTTTTTTGTACAATATAATATTTTCGTCATCACATCTCCTATGGTCCAAAGATGCCAAAGATGTTCGAAAAAAATAATATTGTTATAGTTATTTATTCAAAAGTCATACATCTTATAAAATACATTAATATTTACATATACATTCGCCTTGGCGTGGTATATGTCTGCTACAAAAGGTATAGCGGCGATTTTACTATGAAATAGAGATATGGTGTCAACGCAGAAGTAGCTTTCATGCTTCTGGTTGAATTTTAACTTAACAATTTGCGGAAGTACGTGACAGGTAGCTGCAATGGCGTAGTATGCACTCGTTATAGTTTCGTTGTGTCTGGATGCAGTGTTTCCTAAAACATGAAAGCTATTTTTCTCGAGCGGCATGCTCCCTAATCACTGTCTGAATTATGTGTGTTTCTGTCGGTTAATAGACCACTGATGGAGATGAAGAATAAAAAAAAAAAATGTAGAGGAAAATCCTTGGACTAGTAAAGGGAAAAGACGGTATTTTGTGTAAGAGGAAAACTGGAGATCTATAAAGGTATACAGAAAAATTAGATACAAATGACAAGAGATAGCTGAAATTTTTCAGACACATTCATCATTAACTATATTACTAAATTAAAGGTGACAACAAAATGGGTTGAGGAGAAGAGAAAAATATGGAAAAAACAGGATCCATCCAAATTAGATAGAGAATCGAAGAGCGTTTCAAAGTCAAATTTATAAACTTAAGGGCTCCAGGAAAAGTACAAGACCAACGTGGTCTGAAGAAGAAGAAGGAACCTCAGTGAAAGAAAGAAAAAACTCTGGGAGGAGAGTAAAAAGCGTACCAGTAAACCAGTTATTCACAACAGTCCAAAGTAGGCCAAAATCGAAAGGAGAAGATTCTCAAGGGTTTCCGAAGGAATATCGATTGAAGGCGGCTCTGACACATATTGGAAAGAGTACTGTGAGAGGGGAATGTACCAAACTGTGAGGAAGCAGAAAGAAGCTACTTTGACGAGTCACGTTGAGTAGGTATTTGTTGTTGTTTTTTTGTCGGCATGACTTCTGTTAGAGTCC
>JARYHS010015470.1:0-29999 GCA_031002005.1 Vandiemenella viatica
AAAAAAATATATTGGTAACAGAATTTATTTTAGTGAGTGTAATAAGCACAAGCGAAATCTTTCGGTAGCTCATTATATTTTTAAAGGACCGCGGGAAACTCTTAATGGAAATTGAACGTAACAGGACTTGCTGCTGATAACAGATTTATGTTGACCAAGCTTGATGTACAAGGGGCGTGACATTCGGGAGGACGGGGGTTCAAAACTCCGTCAGGCCATCCAGATTTCGGTTTTCAATGCTTTCGCCATATCACTCCAGACGAATGTCGAGATGGTTCCATCAAAAGGCAGTAGTGTTGTAATAAGGATTCAAGAACACCGCCAGGTGGCAGCACGGTCGCGTGACGTCACAAGATGGCCGCCCCCGTTGAGCCGGTCAAGATGGCGGGGCCCGTTAGTTCTTTGGCCGGTCAAGATGGCCGCCGTTAGTTCCCCGATCGGCGGCTAGATGGCGCTGGACCGTTAGTTCTTTGGCTCACTGGTAGGTGGCGTGGCATGTATCATTTTGGTCTCCGACAAATATTTCTCACTGCTCTCCATTAGCCGTTGTGAAATGTTTCAACACACATACAGAAAGTTATCTTTGTTTGCTAATCCATTAAACGTGACGAAATGTGTATTCCTAGCGTCCTGTTAAGCAAGCACTGAACATCTTGGCTACTATCGACACACAGTAAAATATTTTCTTCTGTTCTGTGTCGTGAAAAATACTTAAGCGTGACCGATTGCGATTTTTTTTACTAAAGTCCACATCAACGGATATTACGTGAACAGACATCGGTAGCGTTGGGGCTAGGTCGCCGGTTCGAGTCCGGCCGCGGTGTTTTTATTGAAAAAGCCGTTCCAACTCGTCAATTTCAAAATTTTAGTTTCCATACCTAGAGAGGATACCTGCCTTGAATAAAAAAAGCATAAATGTTTCCTTTTAACGTTCGATATGGGGGAAAACCGTCATAAACTCCAGATATAAAACCGAGGAAGAATTCTATGTGTACCTGTTTTAGCGTTCTTAGCCTCGCATTCGGGAGGACGGAGGTTCCAGGCATCCATGGTTTCCCAAAATCACTCCAAGTGAATGCCGGGGATGCTACCTTCAAAAGGCCATGACCGAATTCCTTCCCATTCCTTGCTCCCCATCCTTTCCCCGTCTCAAAAAGCCACGTTGTTAGAGAGACGTTAAAAAGTTTAAAAAATGAAATTATTGTGATAAAGTATAGCAATACCACACATACATTATTCCTTTCAAAATTCGTAGCCTCAAAAACCCATCAATGGCGAAATCCTTTCATTGAAACCGAGAGACATTCACCGACGAAGGTAGGGAAAACCATAAAAAAATTCCGTTCATCGAAGCAGGCATACATTAAAAATTAATACACCGACGAAGAGACGGGAAACAAACTCAATTAGTCACATCATGTTGGATTCGTTATGAACAATACAATATAGCTCACGAGTGTCACCTACATTCCGTGTATTTTAAAGGATGTATTAAATTGTAATGAAACACAGACACTTTTTGAACTCAAAGAGGCATTGAAGGGGTTTACTGATGTATGTAAGTGTGACCTCGATGAATTAATAGCTCCTAAACTAAAGCAAAGTTGTCGATTTGAAAACCAGTTTCTTTTCCCTACAGACATTTCTGAAGTGAATACATGATGTCAAACCAATCAGCATGTAATTTTTTCAAGCCTATTTCTCAAACCTACCATACATTATTCCTTTCAAAATTCGTAGCCTCAAAAACCCACCGACAGATATTCACCGAAGAAGGTACGAAAAACCATAAATTCCGTTCATTGGAGCAGGCAGACATTAAAAATTAATACACCGACGAAGAGACGGGAAACAAACTCAATTAGTCACATCATGTTGGATTCGTTATGAATATAGCTCACGAGTGTCACCTATATTCCGTGTATTTTAAAGGAAGTATTAAATTATGTGTAATGAAACACAGACACTTTTTGAACTCAAAGAGGCATTGAAGGGGTTTACTGATGGATGTAAGTATAACATCGATGGGTTGAGAGCCTCTAAACTAAAGCAAAGTTATCGATTTGAAAACCAGTTTCTTTCCCTACAGACATTCCAGAAGTGAATACATGATGTCAAACCAATCAGGCTGTAATTTTTTTTCAAGCCTATTTCTCAACCCTGTCTTTGGACAAGAGGCCACTTGAAATTATTTGTGACAAAGCCTTTCCCACACCAAGGCTATGAAAATCAAAGTTTCCAGTTTGACAATGGCAAAACTCAAGACTGACAAACATCAGTACGACTCCTTATTTCCCTAATCTTATCTCTGTTGCCATTGGTATAAAATATTTCATTGCACTCGTAATTGTTGCCACCAAGGTCAATCCAGACCAATCTATGTATCAATTCTGTTATGCTTTCGTAAGCAATCACAAATTGAGTGTCCTTAGCTGCACTTTGTCTAAAATTCCAATAAATCCCTTGTGATACATCAGTGATTGACACCTTTAACTGTATTTTACAGCTCAGCATGTATGTTCCATGAACGAAATACCGTCTGTTAATCTTACTAATTTCACCCCTGTCGAATCGAAGTACGCCAGTCCTATGTGATAAAAATCGAGTCACGCTAAGCACAGAACATCCCTGAGACCATCGCCTGTGGCCAAGGTGGAGATTTAGAAAATTTACCCACTCCCTTATGTGCCGGCTCCTACTTATAGTCTTTTACGCACTATTCCTAATTCTTTCACCAAGACCAACCCCTAGCCTCATCGCCAACGTACCCACAACACTTCCCCAAACCTCCTCCTGTTTTCCAATGATTCCCTGATCAGTTACTGTCAGGGTAACCTTTTGTTCAAATTTCGCAAAGTCTTCTCCTAATCAGTAGCAGGGATTCCAGGTACCAAAATGTTCACTTAAGGTGGTTCTACTGCAGTTTCCCAGGAAAATTCCCCCTTCTTCTAGGAAATTTCTGCTATTTTTCAACCAATCAGGACACAGGAGTGTTCTCCGTTCGGTTTAAATGTTCCCATCTGACGCCAACCTTCGGATTCAGGACCAAGTGTGACATTTGATTGTAATTGCATGCATTGTTCAAGTAACCATGATAAAGTTACCATAATGCTCTTAGCTAATTGATAGTTTCGTGGTCATAAAACAGGCATCATAACCCACATTTTCATAGAAGACCCCCCACACATCGACAAGTATCCAAAACGTCACAATAGTTGCAGACACTAGTTCTATTGCGCCGAAGATAGCACCCACGATTGAACTGTCGTAAATTGTTAGGTCGAAGTGGGTGTTTAGTTATTTTACCCAGTCAGGCCTCATCACCTAAAGTATAGTGCCAGATTGTGGTCATGGTCAACTTAGGCTCCATACACCACTCAGAATTATTCCACCAATATCCATTCTAACAGCATTATACGCCACCTACAGCCCCTCAACACTCTTCCAATGACATCCCAGCCCCAGCTCCTTTATTATGTCCACTTACTGAATATTTTCCACAGTAAATCTAGCTGCCCTCCTTTGCACCTTGCATTTGATGCACAAAAAATGTGGACTCCATACTACACCACACAAGCAATGGTCTGACTGTGGGTTTGTACCCAAGTCCTTCGCTTCTCTGTTAAATGATTTTTATGTAGTGAGAATCAAAATTCACATGCCAACACAAACGGCAGTAAACTGTAAAGAGCACATCGAAATGGGAGATTGTCTAAGCCCTGAAACTCAGATCTTTTTAATGCTGGTTTGTTTGGTGACCTGTATACAGATACTACCGTCATATATTCGTCTTTAAAGAGGATCCGTGCTGCACAAACTTCGAAAGACAGATTAGTAGGCGTAATGTTTACGGGCTGGAATGGGATTGATTTCTGTATCAATAGGGCAGTGCCGCCATAACCGTCCGCTCTGTCTGCTCGCACGATATTATAGTTTTGAAAAAGGAAAGATTCTCCTGGTTTCAACCAAGTTTCTGAGATCGCACTTACTGAGATTTTATGGGCCAGCATATATTGCATCAGACTTAATTTATTGGCTTTGATTGAGCGCGCATTCCATTGTAAGATTCCGAGTTCTTTGATTGCAATTTTTTCATTCGTTTGGGGATTATTATGTGGTATGTTATTTTGGTACATGGAATCTAAGCCTCCAGTAACGGGTATCGAATGCGTTCTTGTGTTCTCAGTTGAACCCATTGGTGAGTGTTTGTTGTATAAGCTGTTTGATACTTGGAGCGAATTGCAGTGGATCGATCTGTTGGTTACCGACATACTGGTTTAAGATATTCATTATGATTTCGATCATTTTGTATGTGAAGATATCAGCTGTGCTTGCGCTTTGTACAGTGCTGTGAGGTTGGGGTGGGTATGGGTTGTACGCAATTGGTTGTATATTCCTGTTGTTAGGGATCCAATAATTTTTGTAAGATAGATCCCTAGAGTTGCTTCCTGCTCTGTAGTGCCTATTATGTCTTTCCGTTAAGGGGGATTCTGCCTGGTTAGTAGGCATTGGATTTATTTGCATGTTTGTTAACATGCCAGGTGGGCTGGTGGCCAACTGTGACGTCTGGGTAGGTAGTTCTTGGTGGAGTTGTTGATGTTGTTGTTGCGATGTCCCTACAGGCACTGTGGCAATATTTAAGTTATCCTGTATGGGGGTTCTTTGCTCGTAACATTCCGAATTTACGACCGTGGTTTGGGTGGTTGCGGCCGGTCTTGCTAGTACACCGGCATACGTACCGGCGTTGATCTTTCTAAGGGCTTGTTTATAGTCTAGGTTCTCGTACGCCATTAACTGTTTGATTCTTCTTTGTTTTTCATATTCAGGACATCTTTTTTCATTAGATGGGTGGCCACTATTACAATAGATACAAATGGGGTTGTTTTGGTTACAACAATCTTTGTCGTCGTGTGCACCAGCACAGAATACACATCTTTTTTTACTTCTGCATTGCTTGCTCAGGTGACCATAGCGCAGGCAGTTAAAGCATTGCATAACAGGTTTTATGTATGGTTCGACTGGACAGCGGACACCGTGTATGTAAACATAGTTGGGCCGTCTTTGCGATTTGAAAGTGATCAGGCAAACTGGAAGTGGGATTGTTGTAGGTTGACCGTTTGCTACCATTTTCTTAGCAAATCGTTTAACGTTTATCACCCTGTATTCACATCGCGCTACCGCTTTAATTTCATCTTCTGATAATTCTGTCATTACGTTTCTAATGATGCCTTGTTGTGTGGTGCACGAGTATGGGATATACGCCTGCAAACCGTTCTGCTTCCAGACTGAGCTTTGAATCATAGAATTGGCTGCTATTACCGATTTCACCTCAATTTTGACACGGTTACGGCCTGCTGTAGTTATCTGTAATATTTGATTATTTGTATCACGGCAGAGGGAGTTAATGAGGCGACCTATAGCCATTGGATGCAGTCTACTGATGTTTTTATCGACACTTTCTACAATCACATAATAGGGCCCTAGGTCATAGTTTTCATATATCACTGGCGTTGCGCTATTTACCTGTTGATCATGGCTGACTGTTGTGGTTGTAGTCTGGTTTTGCTGTGTGTTGCTAGCTGGTGACGTCTCCATACTGATGTCTGTAGGTTTCGGCTGTTCTGCTGTTCTTGGTACTTTGTAGTTGCAGTTGTTGCTGATGTCTTCGATTGTTGGTGTGCTGGGGCGTTTCTGGGCTGCAGGTGGGGTCGTTTCTTCCTCTCCTACAAGTCGTAGTTCCTGTTGTCTCGTTTGGTCAATGGTAAGATTAGCAGCAAAAGATGGTACATTGACGGTTTCGAATGACGATTGTATGATGTTTCTCGTTTCCCTTCCATCTTCACTTGTGTTGTGATGTAGGGATGGCACTTGACTGTCTAAGCTATCTTCTGTTGCAATGTTCACGTTACCTCCATTATATAAAAGTATGTGCGGCGTCGGCTGTACCTGTTCGTAGCCGCCTTCACCACACTGGCCACCATACATGGCGGCCAATGTCACTTAACACTTATATTAGTTGTTTCTTGATTATCAATTCACTTTTCTTGTCCACCACACGAAGTTGAAAACTGTTTATGTTGTTGGCACTTGCCGTCGAGTCAACCCGCGATCGCGCACACTACTTCCTCGTATCGGAGGCGATGTTACCCGTACGACGGTCTGGTCACGACTGTGTTACTGAAAGTTCGACCGCAACTTGCGATGGCTATTGTAATCGTAACCATAATCTGAATTGATACGCACAGATTCTGAAAGACGCTGTCATCTACATACCGAACAATGAATTCTACAAGCTCTTCAGATATTTTTATTTTTACGTTTTTTTATGAATACTAGCATTCAAACATTCAATATTTCTTC
Organism: Vandiemenella viatica; assembly: GCA_031002005.1. Taxonomy (NCBI): domain Eukaryota; kingdom Metazoa; phylum Arthropoda; class Insecta; order Orthoptera; family Morabidae; genus Vandiemenella; species Vandiemenella viatica. The sequence continues at coordinate 6,361 of JARYHS010015470.1, forward strand.
ATATAACTATCCTCCGTTAGCATCACAGCCATAGAAATCTCAAAATTCTTTAGACTTCTTCTTTAAATGGTCGAAATCGTCTCTGCTATAACACAGTTTTTTAATATCTTGGAGAAATACAATCATCTGGCGTCGGTTTCATGTAGGCGACTGAACCTTTCTCTCATTTCACACACAATACGACCCAGATCCCTTCATAACTAATTTTAATTCTTTTTTTAGCAGTCAGCCCAGCGTTCTTCGCATTCTATCCAGCCATACGTTTTTTTTTTTTTTTTTGCCTTTGACATCTTTCAATCACTACATCTGATTCCTGGCAAAGACTGAAACCTTTCTCGAGTTGTGTCATTAACCAACTTCTCTCCTTTATTAGTTAAAATGGTGCAGGAAGCTTTTTATATCTAAGGCAGCAGCATGAAAAATCATGTTATGATCCTGGAGCCGCTTTTTAACATGTTCAATAGAAGCGAATACATTATTCCAATGTTCTAATAAAGTAAAAAAATCGTAGGATAACATGCTATCACTAATTTGATTGCCATCGTCTGTCATGTCTTGAAGAACTTTCAGCATATCTTCAAGATATTTACTAACTGGCTTTACTGCTTCAACTGTGTACAACATCTTGTTCCATCCACAAACCTTATAACCACAGGCACGGAGTTCCTGTGTTTTCCCCAGCGCAGATTGGAACGAGAAAAGAATACATAAATAGTTTCAATAGTTCCGAAAAACATTATAGCATCCTGCTTGGATACAGTACATGAACCAAATTGAGTTTATCCTAATTCATAAATATCGCCAGATTATTATTTTCGCTTATTATTTTGTGAACACCAGCTTGGTGGCCAGGCATCACAGCAGCGTAGTCTTAACATTGTGAACGACAATCCTGTATGTCCATACCGTATATCTCCAGCTGCTTAAGAATTTCACCCTCTAATCTTCCAGCGTCCTTTCGACTCATCTGGATGAAACCGAGAAAAGACTTCATAACGCGGACTGATTTCCTCTCAAAATTAACTTCTACTTATCTCAAGCATCTTCTCACGATGTGCATGATCATGAGTAGAGTCAAACATGAGAACTTAGTATTTTGATTTGTGAATATTTCACAATAAACTTTGGGGAACAGTGGTCGACATCAGATGAATGAACTCATTTGAACATGAGGTGAACAGTAATATGGGGTTCTAGGATGATTTTTAACCTGAGTAAGATGGTTATTCATAATGGTGTCAAATTTGTCCAGAAGCTTTGTTAATCCAAGAAAATTACCAACGTTATGGGATCTGGATCTACCGCATATACTCAGTCTCTCTCTGTGACCTCGTAATGCAAGATTTTGAATGGTAAGAAATTTGATGCAGTACGCCACTTTTGTTTTTCTGTCTCGGTCTAGGTCTGAAGTTCGGCGCCAATAATCCCTCTGTTTGCTTCAAAATTCCTTTCAGTTTCTTCCCATTGGGTGAAATACTCACCATGATTCTTCGCATATTAATGGACAGTGAGCCATTCACGTTCCTTCAAGTGGGCAAATTCATCTTCTTGCTCTAATGAAGATAGATTATCTAATTGTGAAAAGATAAGACAACATATGCAGAAGGCAGATTTTTTTAGACAGGGAATAGACTATCCTTGGGCGAGTCACTTCTTCACCGCGATTTCTTTCTCAAACAACTTTTCTTCATACAAAGGTTGTTTGTAGGTAGGAAAGGACCCACAGTATTTTAAAATATTTTGAACCGATTTTAATTATTTCTGTTTTCAAACCATCTGTGAGAAATGATTTCCTGGTAATCTTATCAAAGTGTCCAATATCATGCTTGCTGTATTTTTACTTCTGGTATGTTTTTTTTTTTTTTTTATTTTCACCGTATCACTCCTACCAAGTTTTTCTCCTACTGAATTACTAATGTTTTCTTCAAATCCTTCAGTAGCCTTAGAACTGGTAGCATCACTGTTCATATTGTTGTCACACTCAAAATTATGTATTGTAAATTTTTTTTAGTTTTTTTTTTTTTAACAATTGACCAGGATTCTGAACAACTTTTTTTTCAGCGAATATTTTCTATCCCAAATAGTTTACCCGAAATACTAGGATTCCACATAAGGCTTCGAAGGTTTCCGAATGCAAGTTTATAACACTGTATTGTCACCTGACTCATAGAAGATTCCAAAGTTTCAGCCTAATACAATATTTAGAATGGTGTGAAAACTGAGTTGCCAGATTTTTCTCAAAGTTAGTTTCATAGTTACCTAGCTTAACTTGTATATAACTGTATTTACTAAGCTAGTAAAATCATCTTTAAAATATTAACAATCACACTCAAATTCTCTTAACGCGCCCCTGCATAGGTACCTGCATTGGTCGGTAAGCCATATAAAATATGTTTTACTGCACCTGTAAATATGTTTAGGTATTTACGTGTTGTGTACTTATTAATTGTTAAGGTATTCAAATGAATTTCATTGTAAATAAACACAGTTCACTTACGAATGTTTATATCGCGCATATTACCTACTGTAGAAAATAGTATTTCAGTAATTTAATGTATGTAGGTACTTACCGTAAAAATGTTAAATATTTTTGTCCAAAGCGCTGTCCTTGACTGTAATTTAAATTATTATATCGTGTAGCTTGACGAAAGCTCGCAACAAATGCAATGCAAATAAAATGCGCAACTGCGCCACGCCAGTCATATCAGCAGCCAATGGAGAAAGTATGGCTTGTCTTATATCCCTAGATTAAAACTTGCCAGATTAGGCGCGGGGCAGGGGCCGCTACTATAGGCCCATTCAAGGATATCTGGACAGAGCACGCAATATACCTTCCGATCGTGTTTGTTCCGATTACTAAAAACTTACACGATTCGCTGTTTACTTACTTCCTGCCACTGGTTCACGAAAGCTCACCAGCAACGCGCGGGAATATTTGACTATAAAATATTGTTGGTTTATTTTGATTTTTTAGTTTAATAATTTGCCAATTTTGCGCCCCCTTTCAGTAGCGCCCAGGGCACGTGCCCTCCCTGCCCCACCCTAGGTACGCCACTGCAGGCAGGGAGGTTGGGTGGAAATTCCATCCAATTTAGGGCAAAAAGGTGGAGGTAAGTCGGGGCCCCATCACTCTGCCCTGAAAACTGGCCGTGTAAAGTCTCGCCCGGTTTTGCTTCACTGCCTGGTTCCCCGTTTTCTATTATTTTGAGATGGATGCATCCGATAATCAAGAAGAATAAGTATTGACAGTTGCTGGAGGTGTAAAAGTCACACAAATTTCTATGGGACACCTCACGTAGGGTAGCCAACTTATTTTTAAAAAAATAAAGAATACTTGCATTTTGAAGAGGAAATTATAAAGTATATGAAAGGGAAAAAAAGTTATTTATCGCCTTAAATACATATATTTTCGGGCTTACTGGAGTAGCTATTAATTGTTAGTTTCATTTCATTGTTACAGCTGGATCCACATTATACATCTAGTAGGCCTATAACAAAAAAAGGAACACTCATTTATAAATTTATGGACGCTCAGTTTCTCTCTTTTACCATCTTGCATTTACTTCGTTTCATCATAAGCACTAACATGTCGTTTGAATTGTATAGTTTACCAAAAATAAATTGTTTCCGCCTGCTTTATGGTTCCGTTCAGAAATAAGGGCGAGCGGACACGAGTCGACAGGAATACACAGATCAAAGGATGCGAGCGAACAAAAAATTACTGGCCGATAGGCATTTTTTTCTTGCAGGAGATTGTGAAACTAGCAGACGAAACGTTCAGTTACATGTGTTGTATACTTTATTCGAAATAAAGTATTTTCGCATACTTTATTCGAAGGAAAAAGTATAACAGCCAGAAAAAATTTGATAATTTATAATACCATATGGTTGGCAATCCTAACCTCACTTGCTCTCTATCATAACAAAGATGTGAGAAATGAGGTATTTTAGGTATTATCCGCTAGAAATTCCGGAAATCTTCAACATCCAACACATCTAAGAGTAAAGTGACTGAACATATGCCTTTGTAAATATAATTGCTTGGCACACGTCTTTTTTCTTGGCTTTTCGCACAATGTCAAACCGTCAGCGTTACACCAAGAATTTGTTTTTGATAAATATGGGGCCATACATATTTAATTTAAATATTAGAACTTTAATAAAACTTGTAACTAACTAATTTTATTACTAGGATTACTATTGAATGGAACGTGAAAATTTCAGAAGCAAGACGGATATATGCGTGGTGGTAGGCCGCTGGTACGGTAGTACCAGGTCGGCTGGGCGACGGGTCGTCTAAATGCAACACTCTGTTGACGGAAGGAAAGTGAGATCGGTAACGAGAACGGGACAGGCTGATCGGGAACGGGTCGTCTAAAGGGGCCTTTGGGTTGATTTGGTCAATGGCCACAGTACATTCTTTTTGAGTGAATATCATGTGTCCTATCAACTCCCGTTTATTATTTCGAATAAACGCCTAAAATAGTTATCATGAAATCTTCACGGCTGTATCGCCGAATTGTGCTATAAAAATACCATACTTCGACGGCTGCCTCCGCCATCTTCCTCACGTGTGAAATTTCGTGTTTTTACAACTCAATCCGGTGATACATCCGTGAGGACTTCACCGCAATCATACGCCGAAAAAGTCTCCTTTCTTACTAAAAACAATAATTTCCACTCTAAAAAAGTCCCTACGCCACTTAAAGTAAAACAGAAATACTTGACTGTTTACGTCTTGGTGAGCAGTTTCTTTTTAATAACAATGAATCAGCTATAAGATCAATCAAGAAATCAGGAGACATAGTAATGAATCCCACAAAAACAATTCTTGAAAAAATAGGCCATGTCTCCTGCTTTCGCAATGATAAATAGTTATGAGTTCTTTTTCTGAGCCAAGTTTATACTATACAGAGTATATTCACTTCACTTTGTGAAACAGAATACTATCTCTTGGTGTTATGGAACGTTTATTTGACTTTAAATAAAGCTCTGGTGACTTGACAATTGTCATACCACGTTTTTTAAACTGAAGTGATTTATTGTAAGGCGCATAATATGACCTAAAACAGAATATTTCAATTTTTGATTATTTATTTAAAAATTGGTTTAGATTTTTTTTTAAATGTGAAAACTCGAAATATACTTAAAGCATGCTAAAAAAGTTTTAATGTTATTTTCACAATTAAAATATTGTTAACTGTTAATTTTTATCATTAACATTAAAACTGATTTATTAATTTAATTAACAGACGTTTATTATTTAATTTATTAACACTTTAAAATAACTATGTTTTTAATATACGCGTTAAAAAAAACTGTTGGCGCCAATCCCGCGGGTTTGGTGCAAATCCCGCAAAAATCCCGCACGACCGAAAACACTGCGGGATTGCAATCCTTTAGTCTCTACCTTTTGGGGCGGAACAGCGTGTATTGAGACGCAGGGCAGGGCAGCATAATACTGCGCTGCACGTGGACTGCGCCACGCTGTGTTCATGACACAAAAACTGTGCCACGCAGCTCACTCGTTCCGGTTTTTGCCGTAATACTTCTTGCTTTACTTAAAATCATTTTCAACTATGGAACAAGAAAAATTGATTAATCTTGTGCGTAACCACACTGCGATTCACAATACAAGTCATACTAAATACATGAAAATTAAATTTAAACAAGAAATTTGAACAAGGGTCATCAATGAGCCCAACAAGTGGCGTGTAAATTCAGTATTTATTTATCAAACAATTGTCCACATACAATTTTTTTCTTTTATTTTCTCTTTTTGAATTAATTTTTTTTAAAAAAAGGTTGATATATAGGCTATTATTACATTATTTGTTTTCTTATTATTTTCACTAAGTCGTTCGATAGTGTCCCTACATGTCTTTTTTTGTACTTGACATTCTTGTGAAGACAATTTTCCCAATAATTTGTTGGACACTACTTTTTTGGTTCTAAGTGTTTCTTATGTTTTATTATGTAGTTTTATTAAAAGTATAATATGAAATAAAAGAGAATTACATTCTTATAAATGTCATGTACCATCAAACGCTAAATAATTAAATAAATAGCCTCTAAAATGCTGCCAGATTTTCTTCAGTTCCAATAGGTATTTAAGAGTTGTCGAGAAATAACAGGTTGGATTATGCTGTGAATCTGCGCTCGAGTCACCGGGAAATAATGCATAAATCTTTTGAGAATTCTCTTGTCACTGCAAAAGCCAGTTTCTTCTTTTCATATACTCACTTTTCCATAGCTCAGCTTCTGATAAAGTAATAACAATTTTTCAAGGTCGACATCAGAAATCAAAAATCAAGGTTTTGTATCGACATGTTTTTGGTTACGCTTTTTTGTCGCGTTTTTCGCACAACACAACAATTCTTTATAAACTGCCGCACGAAAATGCGATTCAATATACGCGGGGAAACTGCCGGACACAGTTTCTGTTTTCGTGCTGCCCTGTGCTGCACTGCGCTGCCCCTACTGTACCACGCAGCTCAATGTACGCCCGAAAGACGCTTAGTGTGGGATCAGTTGGTCTGGGCATGGATTGACCTTATACGAACCTTGGTAATCTGCCATCGTAAAACATTGATGTTTGGCGTCCAAGCTTCACTTGGTTGATACAGACAGTCCCAGTTGAAGAGACTGAAACGTGAGGAGAATTTCAACGGCTTCGGTGAGAAAACTCTCCCAGAAGGTTCTAGTGTAAGCCAGTACATTAGTTTTTTCAAAATAGAAGCCGTGGTCCTGTTCGAGGCTGTGTTTCGCCACTGCAGATTTTTCCTTCTGTCCCAGGCGTCAGGGCGCACTCGGCAGGTAACAAAGATCCCAGCCTTCCGCCGCAACCAGAACTTTACCAGAAGATGATGACAGAGTATTCGATCGTCGAAATATCTCGTCCAGTCACCCGAGAACATTATAATAATTCTCAACGCGGATACAAACATCGTTCTTATGTATTAAACCTCTGCGAGGAGGAAATTTACCATCGATTTAAGATGCTTGAGAAACTGTACAAGAAGAAATTCAGAATTTTCAGTGCGCTCGCTTTCCTTCAGCGATGCCGCTACCAGATCAGCGTTCCTCGTTTGCCGAGATTCGACATCTGGCTGATTCTTCAGCTGCTAGGAAGATTCCGTGGAAGACCTGTTTGATAATTGTGAGGGAGAGGATCTGGTATACCGGTATCTCAAGCTGCCCAGCTGTTTCTATCAAACCTGCACTGGACGCCTGGGATAGAAAGATGAAAGCCACTGAATTCTATGCCGCGGAACGGCACGCCAATGCGGCAAATTCTTTCGACTCGCCCACAACTCAAAGGCCTCATCAGAATCATACAGAACAGTCATTAATCTGAGCCGTGAAGAAATCGACATTGACTCCTTATTGGTGCTTCTAAGTGGCTAAAGCTTACTCCAGTACAAAATTCCTTACCAAATAAGGAAATTCTCACTTAGTGTTGAGCAGGCTGTTCTTAGCTTGCCTACAGAGGTTGCAGAAGAAAAGGGGCATGAAACCTGCCGGATTTTATGCAAAGCAACACCATAGACGGCGAACAAACAGCACTTCGGGCATTATGGGACAATAGAGACATAATTTTGTTACCAGCAGACAAGGTGAATACCTTCTTAGATCCAACTACGGTGGATTACCGAAGGAAAATTGAATAAATTATAATGGTCGCATCCTACCGCTAAATTTCACGAGATTCTACCAATACCGTGACAAGGGAAACGGCAGTTCTACTCAAGAATTCATGACTGTCATAAGATACAGTAAAACAAATCCAACCCTTGCGGCCGTTCCACCGAGGATCTCTATTGACTCCCTAAGATCCATAAAGAAGGTACCCCGTTGCGGCCAATAGTGAGTGCCATTGGATCAGCTACATATTTTTTGCCCGATAATTAACTAGGCTACTGAACTCACTTGTGGGAAGCTGTCCTCACCACGTGACAAACTGTGCAAATTTATTGACATCATCAAGGAACTCCGGCTGCGTCATCAAGATTTATTGGTGAACTTTGATGTGGTGTCCCTCTTCAACAGGGTCCCTCTGACTAACACGCTGGCTCTATTGGAACAGCATTGTGAAACTAGGTTAGTTGAGTTGTTCTTGCACACCGTATTTCCTGTATGATGAGGAATACTACAAAGATGTTGATAGAGTGGACAGAGGCAGCCATTTATCGCCAGGGCTCGCAAATTTCTTCATGGAGGACTTTGAAGATAATGCTTAAGAAGAGATTCTATGAAGCTCAGCCACTTTTGCCGATACGTGGATGACACGTTTGTCTTTTGGCCTCACGGCAGGGACAAACTGAAAGGTTTTCTTCATCACCTGAACAGCATTAACATAAACATCAAATCCACGGTATAGGTCGAAGAGGAAGGACATTCTTATAAATAATAAGTCTGATGGGACTCTAGGACATTCTGTTTACAGAAAACTTACTGACACGCACCTGACCTTGAGTACGCGTAATCATCATCATATAGGACAACGGAAGACGGTGCTCACCATGTTAGTACACATGGCGCGAGAGATATGTGATGCTGGCACCCTACCGGGGGAAATTAAACTTCTGCATCAGACCTTCAAGTGCAACGGGAATAAGGAACATTAGATAAGATTGCCTTTCAGAAAACGGAGGTGCAGGCTTCATAATACCAATAACGAGCTATAACCAGCGATGTCTGGAACATGCCCGACACGTTCGTCCATGACAGAAGGAGCAATCTGCGGGGACGAAACATAGCCATTGCTTCGATTTTGAAGGGGAAAAAAATGGCACTCTTGGGGACCGCAGGCAGAAGTGATAAATTAAAACTATGCATATCAAACGCGCAACACGACATACTTAAAGCTACAGATGTACTAAATAATAAAAAAATTTATTCTTTACTTTCGATTTATCTCATGGAGTTTCATAAGAATTTATCATAAAATTGCAGCACCACGGTTATGATAGTGCTGCCATCGCACTTCTTATGTAAATAAGTAAATCCGTGCAAATGCTTTTAATACTATTTTACAAGTAAAGAGTTTAGCTACAAATCTAACCGTGTGTATAATTGCTGAAGGTTATGTAATTTCTTATAAATATAAATATTTTACATTAAAATAATTTTTCATCATTTATACCATCGTATAAAGCAGCCCACTTTTCAGACTACAAATACGATAAGTAATATCACTCAAATAGTTCACTTACGTTTTATTCAATTGTTGATCAGATAGTCTTTGAAATTAAAACTTTGAGCTTTCAGGAACACTAGTTATTTTTTGAATACCTTCTCCGGCACTAACTACTGAAGTCTTGCAATTGAAAAATAGTTTAAAGGTAATTAAACCTCTTTGAATTATAAATTATCGGAGCTCACAGCATTAAATGTAAGTTTCACTGCTAAACAGTATAGAAACGCTTTTCTTGTTTATCTATGACTTTGGTAGTTTCCTGTAGTGAACATAGCAAAGACAAATATAAGATAATTACCCCCACATTATTATGTAAAAGCTGTAGAGGCACAGGGTCGTTACAATGAAAAAAATTTAGAAAAAAAAAAATATTTATAAAACGTTTCAACAAGTTTGCACTGTTGCTCGCGAACTATTAACCCGAATCGGCCAAATAAGATTAATCACGAAATAAAGTCTTCGCGGGTGTACCGCCGGATATTGTTTTGAAAACACGATATTTCGACGACTAGCTCCGTCGTCTTCATCAGGTGTCGAGACAGCTTCACAGGTCGGCTGACCGTTTCAAAACACTATCCGGCGGTACACCCGCGAAGACTTCACTTCAAGCATACGCCGGGAAAGTCTCCGTTCTAACATTAATAACGATTATAAAATTCTCTCTGACTACAAGTTTTTCCATTGGGAGGTCCTTCCATTAAACTATTTCATAGTTAGACAAATTATTGCAAAAATATGTAGCAACATTAACAGCTGATTAAAAACAATAATAATTCCGCAATTTATGACGTTTCAAGGACTGTTTGTGTTTGTAGAACTACGAATATATCTTTCACATCATTTATAGATACAGAAGGGTTAGACACCGTCAGTATTATTGTCATTAGGAATTTAAAAAATTACTTTTAGCTTTTAGTTTCTAAATCATTGAAGTTCTTAAACATTCCTTCTTTGGTTTTTTTTTTTTTTTTTAAATCAAACGTAAACGTTAATTTTCTATTTGTATTAAACTATGTGCACGCAAAGTTACATCAAAATCTGATAAAACCTTGTAAGGACAAAGGCTGACACCAGGGTTATAGTATCGCCTTGGTGACTTAACTAACAGATCACGTGGATGGAAAGTTCTGTGCTATTTTCATAAAATAATTTAAATTTGATTATGTAGCCTAATAGAAACTCAACTTAAATGCTTGAAGGTCGCCACTAGATCTGTTTCTAAACCACAAATCTAGAAAAGGTTCCAAAAGATAACTACTAAATCACAAAAGTTCACTTCCAGAAAATTCAAAGTCTTATTTTCTAAATCACATTTACTAAAATTTGCATTTAACAGTTGAGTAGGCAAATCGAACACTCGTTTTCAAAATATTGCAGATTGTGGAGAGAAATTATTACCGAACCGAACCCCTTTTGTAAATTTATAAGTTCACGTTAACAGTTATCCTTGCAGGCTATCACACCAAAGTACCAACATGGCCGACTCGATAGCTTCAACTTTCAACCGGCTTCCTACCCGCTCCGATACAAGACTTGGGCAGGTTAACTTCACATCACACTCCACGGAAAAGAAAAGACAAAGCATAATGGCGGCGGGGTCCTTAGATAGCGATTACCAAAAACAGTGACGTCAGCAGCTATATAACATCTTTTCGCTTCCGCGAGATCAAAAGTGTGTGTAATTTATTTGACGATCCAGATTATTAAGAGTGTTTAAACAATGTCTAGACTTATCTACTAGAAGTCCAACGGCAGTTTAGTGGGAAATTTAGAGTGATTATTTTTAAAGTTTTATTTAATTTCTCGTGGTGATACAAAGCTCTGAAGTGAGGGCATTAACCGGAACGTTTGAATTTTTACAGCGACAATCAACAACAATCTATCTTCAAAAACTTAATTACCAGACAATTGCTAAAACTTTTTACTAAAGCCATTATATATTCAGAATCGTCTTAATTAGGGCTGTCTACTGATATAAATTTCAAATTAATATTCCTTTTAATTAAAAAGTTCATTATTTTCTCTTAATTAAAACTGCTAATTAAACTTTGCCAAATTATTTAATTTTACTACCAAAATATCCGGAACAATGCTAACTATAGCTGGTGATAAAAGTTCAGCTGTCGCTTTACTAGATTTAAAAATATTACAAATCTTAGAATTTCTACTTTTCCGATCGCGTGTTTTAAAACGTGTACAAACGGGAATATCTGTTAAAATAAACGTTTCACGATATGATAAATACACTTTAAAATGATTTTTTATGGCGAATTTTAACTGTAGGAACGATTACAGGGAAATCTACTCTTCTCGAAATTTCTAAGTCCAGCCTAAGCAAAACTAGAATTTGCCAAAATTCTAAGGTCCTTTCCAAACAGCATAGAACGCGCGTATCACACGCGCAATCGCGCAACAGGTGGCAATGGGCAACAGGTGGGCATGTCGATAATGACGCGCAACAGTTGGCATTTCGATGACGTGACATCACGAACTCACAGATTTACCCCCGCCCAAACATCGCATTACGCTCCTATAGAAGTTTTTACTTAAAAAAAAAAATGCGTACTGGTGCATACTAGCATCATCTTGGAAAGTATTATCACCAAAAAGGTTGAAATTCGCCTCACGTTCAATCTCGACAGCTGGTACTGTGGGCACTAACTAAGTGGAGCTTGGATACCAGTCATCGATGCTGTATGTCGGCAGGGTGCTGAGGTTCGCACGACACTGCGCATCGAAACCAACTGATCCCACACTAACAGCTAACGGCGTGATCCTCACTCAAGCGTCAGGCGGTAAGTTAATCAACAACGCACACGTTAACCTCATGCACACTCGCCCACCTAGTAGGCTATAAATATACCAGCCTCCCGGCGCGTCCAGCCTTTCACCAGAAGATAACGACATAGATTTCGATCACATAGATCATAGGTTCCAAACCTTTTTTGACGTAGCACCCCCTTTTCGGAAAAAAATTACTCACCGCCCCCCTGTTTGAAAAAAAACCAGTACCGATGTAATCAACGTTGTGTAATCAATAGCGCTTCAATTTAATTGACTTGTTACCCACCTCTTCAAACAGTGATTTAATGGCACCCCTCTTAGGTGAATTGGACTATATTAAATATTGAAAAACAAGGACAGATTTTTAAAATTACTTTATTAAAGAATATTAACAATATTGGTACCTTGTACAAAATTTTATTAAACACATATATTGAAAATTATTGTAAAATTATCAGTGAGAGGTCTGAGCTTGAAATATTGATACTAATTTTTCTACATTTGGTGCTATATTTGTCAGCAGGAGTCTTAAATCGCCGCGTTCCAATACTAACAACCTGTTTCTTTTCTTTGTTAGCAAATTGCTTACTATACTAAATTACCTTTCGGCTAAATATGACGACGGGAATGCAACAAAAACTTTTATGTTGCAGCCCACAAAACCGGATATAATTCTCGATTTTGCCTCTGTAGCCAAAATTCTTGATATCCATTTTTTTTAAAATTCCAATTTTAATTCTTCATTTGTTGACAGTTCTATCACCTCTTCCTGTAGCGATAAATCTGCTGTTTGTAGATTCGAGAAAGGATCTAATACCCTATCTGGGATGGTTATGTTAAGAATATCCTGAAATCTATTTTTAAAATCTTCTTTAAGTGCTTACAAATGTTAATTAAATACTAAAATATCTTCATTATTTGTATCCACAGAGGAAATATTTGGAAACTCATAGAATAGTCTTCGATCCACATCCTGTTTGTACAATTCAAGTTTTAACATGAACGCACAAATAACTGACTTTGATTTGATCAAATTCAAATTATCTCCTCGCAGCTGAAGGTTTGTTTCATTAAATTTATGATATAGATCAGTTAAATGAGCTATATCATTCTTATAGGCCTATTTCAATAAATTTTCTCTTAATGAATCATCCTTGTTTTCAAAAAACGTTATAATGGAGTCAAAAAAGTCATAAAATCTTGTTAGACAGGTAACCTTTGACAGCCAACGAACTTCTGTGTGCAATAGCAAACGATTTAAATCTCGTCATTTTCATCACAAATTTTTCCAAATAATCTACTACTGAGAGCATTGCTTCTGATCTTGTTAACTGCGGTAATTACATACTGTAGTGAACAGTGCAGGCGATCACTTAGGTTTTTTGCAACCTAATGGTGTCTGTGAATTACACAATGCACGGCGACAACATTTGGTACTGCCTTTTTCAAATATGAAATCAGCCTTCGGTATCGTCCAACCATTGCTGGAGCACCATCAGTAGCAATGGACACGATATTATTCAGAGGTATAATTTTTCTTCGAGATAGTGTTTAAAAACTTGAAATATAGATTTTCCTTTAGTATCAGTTTTTTTATTTATTTTGTGAACAGTAATTAATGATAAATTTTTTCACATTTAATGAAGCAAACGTACGCAAGAAGTAATGAATCATTGTTTGGTAAAGTAGATTCATCAAGCTGTAAAGAAAATTCGGCATTCTTCAAAAAATCAGTTAGAGAACTCTCCACGTCCTCTGACATTTCATCGATTCGTCTCTGTACTGTGTTATTGCTAAGTGGGATTCCTTAATAATATCAGATGCGGGCTTGTGCATTACAGTACGCAGAACCTCACTCACAAATAGCAGTATCTTTTTTTTTAACTGGTTAACGTATCTTAACAGCGAGGTCTTTAGAGACGGGAAAGGATGGGGGACAAGGAATGGGAAGGAATTCGGCCATGGCCTTTTGAAGGAAGCATCCCGGCATTTGCCTGGAGTGATTTAAGAAACCATGGAAAACCCAAATCTGGATGCCCGGACGGGAGATGGCAGTATCAATTCTTCCCCAATCGTATGTGGTTTTCCCGATTTAGCAATAAGCAAGGAAATGTAAGAGGCACGCAGGCCATCTGCGACTTGTTTGGATGACACTGAAAACATACCAGCTAAAGATGGACGTCTTAAATATTTACTTTATTGCTTTACGGGCTATGCCGCGTCGTTTATTTGATTACCTTAGCTTTCGGCTGCTATAATACAGCCTTCTTCAGAAATACTGTTTTATTTTAGGTTGACATAGCAACCGTCGCCAAACATTTGAAGGTATGATAAACTTTTATCTTTTCTGTCAGGGTGTATTTTGGTTATTTATTTATTTATGATGGCTTTTGGCCTGGTCGGCCATACTGCCAGGTTCTTTACATTTAATTTTACATTTGTTTATGTTTAATGTTTCAGTTAAATTACAATTTCTTAACCTTTATTTTACAATGGTTCATAAGTCCCATGTGAGATGGGTTACAATTTCTTTATAAAATATATCAAGTTATTGACTTATCAATTGCACCGTGTGAGTCGTCGCCAAAAGCCCAGGGACCGCTTTTTGTATCTTTCCACCACAATTGAATATTCATGAAATAGTTCCTGTGATTGCCTTATCTATTTGGATCCTTTGGTGTGAATAATGTTGCGTACTTTTATTTGTAACTATTCTCATTGGGTATTGCTTTAGTGTGTATGTTCTAGATAATGTGGAGTATTTTTGAAAGGTTAGTGTATCTACTTAGTTTATGACTGTTGGTCTAGGATTGGCTGGTCCGCTTTGTCTTATATTTGATTATTTCCTTCTTTAAAAAAGGACATTATGGTTCTGTATATTGAGTGGTTGTTGGAAGAGAGTAGGATGGCTAAATTAGTTGGGAAGGGGATCTTGCACCTTGTGAGTTCCTTCAGCATTTTGTTTTGGATGTTGGTGTATTTTTTGCAGGAGAATAACAGGTGGTTGATGTCCCCTATTGCTCGGTCGGCACAGTCACATCTGGGGCTATCTCTTAGTCCTATCCGGTTCAAGTGGCTGGGAAAGTTGCCGTGGTGGAATCTGCTTCTGATTATATTAATTAAGTGGCGTCTGTTGATTTTCCAGCTGTAGAACCAGGGTTTGGAAGGAATATATGGTGGATGTGTCCGTAGAAGGATCCTTTGTGGTGAATCGTATTGTTCCAATCGGTTTTGTCATCTATTTCTTGCTCGCTGTTTAATATCTTGTGCATATGCTGATGGGGGTAGTAATAGTTCTTTCTTTGTCCATCTGAGATGGCTTTCTTGGCTAGTGTGTCCGCGATTTCATTGAACTTAATCCCGTTATGAGAGGGAACCCATATTAAACTTGTTGTGATGCCTATGTTGTTGCTTATGTGTATTTCATTTAGTATTTCTATTAGTAGTGGCGCCATTCTATAATTCCACTTTGGTTCTGCTATGCTCCTGATGACGCTCAAGGAGTCGGCTATTATGACCACCTTCTTAGGTCTTCTGGTCCGGCCGTATCTTACAGCTTCTAATATCGCTTCCGCTTCTGCCAAATATATTGTAGTTTGCGGTGGTAAGGAGTATAGGGCTTTGTACTGAGTTTTGGGGCAATATAGTGCACTGCCGACTCGTTCTCCTGTATTATTTTTTGATCCATCTGTGTATATATGGATTGAATTTAGGTCTTGGCTGGCGAGCAGGGCGTTCAGGGCATAGTTGGCGTTGGTGCCCGGCGTGTGTTCCAAATACTTTACTTGTATGTCTAGACTTCGGAGCTGGTAAGGAGCTTGGAATATCGGGTGTGTGGAAAACTTCGTTATGTTAACGCTCCTTTCCTCCCACGTATTATACATGTTAAGTAGAAGAATGTTGCTTGGCGCGCCAGACTGTTTATTTCCTTTATTTCGTTTACAGTGTTTGAGGTTGTCTAACCGTTCCTTTAGTGGGTGTGTGGTGTTGCTAAGTTTTTCGATTATAAACTTCTCTGTAAGTAGTTTGTCTCTTATGTTGAGAGGCATTTCGCCTGCTTCCACAGTAAGGCGTTGGTTGGTGTAGATTTGAATGCTCCTAAACATGTTCTGAGGCAGCGATGCTGCAGGGAATCTAATTTCCGCAATGCGTCTTTTGTGGCGTTGGCGTAAAAGACGCTGCCATAGTCTATGATAGATCTAATCATTGATTTGTATAGGAGCAGAAGTGCGTTGGGGTGGGATCCCCATCTCGCTCCGGCCACTGCTCTTAGGATGTTAAGTCGTTGGTCTGATTTGGCTATTATATGTTGAATATGGTCTCTCCAAGTTAGTCGGGAATCCAATATCATTCCTAGGAATCGGCTCTGATTATGTACTGGGAATGAAAAGGGACCTAGATGTATCCTGGCCATATCGGGAATGTTGCGGTTTTGAGAATATGACTATGGATGATTTCTCAGTAGATATGTCTAGTCCGTTACGGTGGGCCCACGTGATGAATGCTGTATCGCTTCAACAACTGTTCGAAGACGTCTTCTATTAATGACTCATGGTGTATATAACGATGTCGTCCGCAAATTGGAGGATTAGAATACTTGGGGAGAAGATTTTTTCTAAGTCGTGAGTGTATATCAGATAAAGGAGAGGACTTAATATCGCTCCTTGTGGGAGTCCATTGTAGACCCAACGGGGGCCACCAGTTCCCCTGAGTTTGAAATATATATAACTCTTTCTGATATGAGCGAGTGTATCCCTGCTACAAACTCATGTGGGATTCCCAAGTTGGAGAGCTTTTGCATCAGAATGTTGATAACAACATTGTCATAAGCTGAAGTGATATCTATGAATATTGCCCCTAAGTAAAATTTCCGTGCAAATGCAATATTGATATCCGTAGTAATTATTGCTAATCCATTTAGTCATGAAGAAGTTGAGAAAGCCATCAAAATGCTAAAAATGAGGAAGGCTGCAGGATTAGATGGCATTTTCCCAGAATTCATAAGATATCTCGGCAAGCAGGGAAGAACTTGGCTCAAGAACTTCTTCAGTGATATCCTGGACACTGGGATAGTCCCCCCAGAATTTAAGATGGCTCACACCTTGACGATCCTCAAACCAGGCAAACCAGCAGATGATGCTTCAAGCTATCGACCTATTGCTCTACTCAGTGTTTGCTATAAGCTTCTAGAACGCCTCATCCTTAACCGCATACAAGGAATAATAAATATCATAACACCAACATATCAGGCAGGTTTCAGACTAAAACGGAGCTGTTGTGAGCAAGTATTAGCACTGACATCATACATTGAGGCTGGATTTCAGAAGAAGTTAAAAAAATCAGTAGCCTTTGTCGATTTAACAGCGGCATATGATACAGTTTGGCTGGATGGACTGCTACTTAAACTTAAAAAACATATACCCTGCAGGAAACTAACATCACTCCTGAGGAATATGCTGACCAACAGATATTTTAAGGTCACCATCGGACATAAGACAAGTAAGTCATTTACAATAAAAAATGGATTACCTCAAGGGTCAGTACTAGCTCCATTGCTCTTCAACTTGTACACCAGTGACATGCCAGAAACAACCGGCAATAAATTCTGCTACGCTGACGACTTAGCTATCGCCGTCCAAACTGCCACATTAGAGGAAGGTGAGAGCATTCTCTCTAACGACTTAGAAACCTTGAACACATATTATAGAAAGTGGAGACTTTGTCCGAACCCAATGAAAACAGAAGTATGCGCATTCCACTTGAGCAATAGAATAGCACATCAGCAGCTCAAAGTAAACTTCTGCCACCAGAGGGTGAAACATAATTTCCATCCTAAGTATCTTGGTATCACCTTAGACCGCTCCTTAACATTCAAAAAACACCTCGAAAACACAAGTCAGAAACTGAAAACACGAAACAACATCATGAAGAAGCTAGCTGGTACTTCTTGGGGAGCTGATGCGAACACACTACGAACAACCGCTCTCACCATGGTTTACCCTGTTGCTGAGTACTGTGCTCCAGTGTGGCAACGTAGTACTCATACTAGAAAAATCGACGTCCACCTGAATGAGTGTATGAGAGTAATAACTGGCACCCTAAAATCCACCCCAGTCCCCTGGTTGCACCTGATCAGCAAAATACCACCTCCAGAGATAAGACGCCAAGAAGCAACGGCACGTGAGTGGATAAAACTACACCATCCTGATCATCCACAGGATCTCCCAATCCACGAGGTTCTAAATAACTTACCACCCACTCTTAAATCACGAAATCCGGTATGGCAAGATGTATTTGACTTTGATGTCATGGAAAAATGGCGACAAAGCTGGAACTCCACATCTGTAAAACATTCAGATATTAAAGATCCCACAACTGGACTTCCAGGATTCCATCTAAATAGAGACCAGTGGGTCAAACTAAATCGCCTAAGAACAGGCCATGCGAAATGCAACGCCATGCTGTATAAGTGGGGTCTTCAGGATTCTCCTGCATGTGACTGCGGTGCTCCTTCCCAGAGTGTGGAGCATATTATCAGGGAATGCCTCTACGGAAGTATGATGGACCATATGAAGATGTTTTTGGAGCTACAAGTTCCTTCTTAGAATGGCTGGAAGAATTAGACATCAGCTTGTGAACGCTACCAACGTTCTTGTCATTGTATATATTTATTATTGTATTAGTTGCTTGCCATACGATAAATAAATAAATAAATTGCTATGTTATCGAGTGTACTTTTTCCTTTCCTGAATCCAAATTGTGATGTTGCTAGTAAGTTGTTTTTTCCATCCAATATTCTAGTCTGTTTTTTACGATGCGTTCTAGTGTTTTGGATACACAGACATCAGGGAAATAGGTCTATACGATCCTGGTTGCTTGGGATCTTTGTTGGGTTTTAGTATTGGTATAATTATCTGAGTTCTCCACTCTATGGGACTCGGTTGCTTCATCCAGATTTCGTTAAAGATTTTAGTTAGGAGCTGAAGGGCGTTGGCCGGCAGATTATACAACATCGAATAATGTATTCTATCTTTGCCTGGTGTCGTGTCAGAGGACTGTTTAATATTTTGTTCCACTTCTTTAACTGTGAATGGAGAACACAGTTCGTGTTCCGAATGTTGTTCTGCGTTCGGGAAAATCTAAAGTTTTTATGGTAGACACTATCGGGGGCAATTCTTTCCGCTATGGCTTCTATACATGAGTTGTCTAACTTAATGCTTGAAGTGAACGTTTTCCTGTTCTTCAAGTTTCTTATTTGGTGCCAAATGGATGTAGTGTTTGTATCTTTCCCCAGTTTCTCACAGTATTGTATCCAACTGAGACGTTTCTGAGTTCGCAATATTCGTTTGGTGTATGCACATGTTCTTTTATAGGTTAAGAATCTTTCTACTGTCGGTTCCTTGCGATAATTTCTGAGTGCTAATCTCCTTTTGGCCACTGCTTTAGAACACTCCATATTCCACCAAATTGCTGGAGGATTGCTTGTAGATTTACGTCGTTTTTTAAGCGGTATTGATTTGTCTGCAGCTGTTGTGATGGCTTGCATCAGCTGTTTGTATGCCTCCCTGCCTGAGATATCCGTGGGGATGTTTCTCACTTCCTCCTCTAGGTGTTGTTTATATAGTGCCCAATTTGCTTGGCTGGTGTTCCAGTGTTTTGTGGGGTGTCCCTTCCACTCGAAGTTGGTGTTGCAACCTATCGTGATTTTAATAGGTAGATGGTCCGATCCTAAACTGTCGGTTAAAGTTTGCCACATAGCTACGGATGCAATAGATGGGGAGCAGAGTGTTAAGTCCACGGCTGATGGATTCCGTCCTATTCTTGGGATTAGAGTTGGGGATCCATTGTTTATTATGACGAGGTTTTGGTCTTCTATTTTTTGTAATATGTCCAAGCCAAAGGGGCGTCCTGTTGGCAGCCCCAGCTTCTGCTGTGGGCATTGAAGTATAATGTAGGGGGGGTGTGTTTGTTTAAAGAGATGGTCCCAGTCGTTTCGACTTATTATAGTTCGCGGGGGGCAGTATAAAGATATAATTGTGCATTCAAGGTTTTTAAGGCGTAATCGAATAGAAATAGCTTGGAATGGGCGGTTTGTGGGAGCTAACTTTACCGGTTCGTGTGGTATGTTGTGTCTAATCAAGATTGCTACTCCTCCTTTTCCGTCTGGGCGGTCGTTTCGATATGTCTGGTAATGCTTAAAGTTTATTTCTTTCTGTGGTTGAAACCAAGTTTCAGATAATAGTGCAATATCGATTTTACTGTTACGTAGCTCGATGATCAAGCTTTCCCTATTAGAGTACACGGACCTTCCGTTCCATTGAAGAAGGTTAAGTTGAGTAGTGAACGGGGGGAGATTGTGGTGCCTTGAATTAGCTGTAGGGTTCATGGAGTGGAGGAATTAATAATTTGCTGGAGTGAGTTGATTACTTGTACATGGTCCACCGTGCCGTTAGTTCTGATTAGCTCAGTGATGGATATTATGAAAGTCATCAATTTTTCTATCAGTGGGATTTCAGTATTTGGGGGATGATGTTCCCCTGTTTGGTGATAGTTATATGGTGCTACTAAGGTACTATGTGGGAGAGGTGGGTACGGATTGTGGGTTATAGGTTGGTATGGTCCGTTACTTCTCCAGAACAATTTTTGGGGAATTCTCACTTCGTTTCCCTTAGTGCTTAAATTTGTTGTGCTGGCATATGGTTGTGATTCTTTTGTTCGGCTGTACAGTGTTTTTTCCGTTTGTTGTGCGGGTTGTTGTGGATTATGTTGTAGCGCTAGATAGGTTCCTTCCCGGTAACCGGTGTTAGGGTTCTGATTAATCGGGGCGTGAGAGATAGTTGGTAAGGGCGGGAATTCAGTGTTGCTCTGAATCTAGGGCTGGGGTTTGCTGCTGTCTGGGCGTAAGCTCTATTTTCCAGTGCAGCTGATGCTTCTCTAAAACTAACGTTGTTGTATATCATGTGTTGTTTAATTATCTTAGCTTTCTGGTAGTTGGGGCATAACCGATCGGTTGCTAAGTGTTGTCCTGTGCAGTTGGCACAACGTGGCGGAGCGGTCTTAGGGCATCCATCAATGTTGTGGTCCGCAGAGCAAAAGCTGCATCGGACCTGACTACGGCACTGATTACTGCCGTGTCCGAAACGCAAACATTTGAAGCATTGGATGACGGCGGGGATGTAAGGTTCTACCCTACATCTAACGCCGTGAATGTAAACAAATTGGGGAAGGACTTGCGCTCTAAATGTTAAAACGCATACGGTAATGGTATCGTTTCCTGTTTCCCTAGTTTATCGATTTTTTTCGTGAACCGCCTGATATTCAATACTTGGAATTCACTTTCTATTACCGAAAGAATTTCTGCTTCACTAAGCAGGGTATCTACATTTCTCACAACTCCTTGTTTTTGTATCATTGATCTTGGGATATAGGCCTCCAAGTTATGTCTAGCGAATATTTCCGAAGTTACCAGGTTATTTGCAGAATCTCTGCTGTTGGTTTCTATTTTAATTCTATTGCGCCCGACACTGGTAATGTTTACTAAGTTGTGAGAAATCATGATACCTTGCTCCCTCATGAGTTTTCCTATTGCCATTGGGTGAATACGCCCAATATTTTTGTCCTTTCCTTCTACTATTACTATGTATGGACCACCATCACTTGACTCGTACCTGTTGGCAATTGAGTTCTGCTGTTGGTTCTGCAAATTAATGCGGTTTGTTGGTGTCATCTCCGTGTTGTAGAAGGCTGCTGGACGATGTGGTGTTGCGACGTCTGTTGATAGTCTTGCAAGTTTCTCTGCTTGCTGCGTGGATCTCCTTCCATCCTCTTCTTCAGGTATCTGCCGTTTCGTCGTCTTGAGGTTCGAAAGCTGGAAGTCTCCCATGGGATCGTCCGATGTTTCCACTACAGCCGCTCCGACTGCAGCTGTCCTGTTGCCTGTTGATGCATCTGCGGTCGTCTGGGCGAGTCACTCCGCCGCCTTCTCCATATTGGCGCCAAACATTCCCACGCAATAGGGAGGATGCCCTCCGGTGGGTGCTGAGGGTGCATTGTTGTTCGTTGAGTTTTGCTGTGGATTCTGCAGGTTGTTGACGATGGTGGATGCCGGTGTCGTGTTGAATAAAGCTGCTGGATGTTGTGTTATTGTACCATCTGATAACATTCTTGCGATTTTCTGTTGAGCGCGTAGGTGTCCTTCCATCCTCTTTTTCCCGTACCTGACGTTTAGTCGTCTTGATATTCGATAGATGATAGCTACTAGTGGGCAAGATGTTCACATTTTGGTTACTGATCATAGGATCATCTATCACAGCTCTATGTAAACTATTCACATTCTTGGCTGGATCAACTTCTTCAATTTCGTGATTGCTATTCAAAGAACTTGCTATTACCGTCTTGGTTGTTAATTGACCATCGATTTCTGATTCTGAGATGTGGTCCCCAGGGCCGTAATTTCCACGCTCGCCATACACACCACCGAACATTGTGGGTGATGGCAAGCGAAATCAGCTTGCGGAACTTACTACTCCGCGCCTCCGCAGATAGTCCAAAACTGCGACTTATTAATTATATCACAGAAAACAGAAAGAAAGTATAACGAACACTTATGAAAAGTCCAACTACAAAGCAGTAAACTGTTTTTTAAAGCTAAATTAGCGGAGCTACAATTCTGGTTGCCACGATAAACAAAACCAGAGATATGATGAATTTTTATTACATATATTTACTACATTATTATAAACACTACTGTCTGTGGAAGGCAGTTTAGAATTAAACATTTACATCTCTTTTTTTTCCCTTGCAGATTATTTATAATGAAAAAATACACAAATAATAATCAATTAAGAGTTATAATCAACAACGGTATTTGCCCCGTATACAACAGATATGTTATAGAGTGATTTGGAGAAACCGTTGAAAACCGAAAAGTGTGTGCCCGGATGGGGATTCGAAACCGCGTCCTCCAGAATGCGAGGGCAGAGCGTTACCGCTCACCCACCACGCTAAGTCTCTGATTATCGTTGGACGTTTCACTCAGATAAACGAGGCCAGAGAAATGAGTAGTAAAATAGACGTAACAATTGTTAATACTGTAGATTATTTTATCCGCTGTTGGTTGAAACTGAAATCCTACAGAGTCCTAGACTATACCGAAATTATTCTTTTTTTACAATTAAAGCTTTGTATCTCATCTAATTTTGTGAATTTAATACCACTAATGAGCCATTACCGAGCGTGGTGGGTGAGCGATTAATGCTCTGGCCTCGCATTCGGGAGGACGCCTGTTCGAATTCCCGTCCGGGCATTCAGATTTGGGTTTTCTATGGTTTCCCCAAATCACTCCAGACGAATGCCGGGATGCTTCCTTCAAAAAGGCCATGGCCGAATTCCTTCCCGTTCCTTGCCCTCAGTCCCATCCCGTCTCTAATGACCTCGACGTCGACGAGGCATAAAGCCATGAGTAAAAAAAAAAATGAGCAGTTGAATTAGATACTGCTGTCGTTGTACAAATGTATGCTGTCACCTTACGAAAATGACATAAGAAAAGATCCGACCCTGTAAGGAATGATGTTCAGTGTATCAGTATTAGACTGTCGAAATATGGGTCATGGGAATGATTTATGTGTATCTGATATTATGAAAATTGCTGAAAACC
>JARYHS010015471.1:0-12108 GCA_031002005.1 Vandiemenella viatica
TGGCAAGCATGCCACTCGACATCTCGCTTTCCCAAAGCAAGAAATGATCAACCACAATGATCATCAGAGAGCGTATCGGCTGATACGTCCGTTCATCAGCTCGTCTTGGACAGAAGTCACGTCTGCTCATCAGCTCGTCTTGGACCGAAGTGTTCTCAAAAATGGCTCCTTCCTCTTCCTCGGCTAGTTGCTCGCCACATGCAAAAGAACTCCATGGAATTAGTATTGTAGCCCCCAATAAATGTTCAGGATTGGCTAGCTACACATTTCCGTCGTCACGTGTTTAATATCACGCGTCGCATTCGCTGACTCCTTCGCGCGTTTCCTACTTGGCCTTCGGGATAGCGGCAAGGTGGGGTAGTTCGTTGACCGAATTCCAACGGGACTCAAGCCGGGCTGGCCCGGCGTCACCTTGTCGCCTCGCCTGCTCCATTGTTCCGCCCTCAACGGTCGAAATGGCAGTCTCTAGCCTTCAATATTTAAGCGTTCTGAGCCATGCGTTTACAGAAAAATTAATTTATAATAAACTATACCTTCGGCCGCCCTGGTTTAAACATACATTTAACCTATCCAGACAACCCTCATTATTTACAATTAATTTACACGTTCCAAGATTAAATAATTAATAAACTTGAATATAATAAAAAGGAAAAAAAAAAGAAAAATGAATATAATTAATAATGATTTGATTATATTCATTGTGGGTGACGCTGTCACACCACAGTGTCAAGCACAAGACCACGTTACTGCCCATCACTGTGCCCGCCACCCGACTTTCTACCGCTTTAGCGGCCCAGTCACAGTCTAACTTGTGGGACCAACGATATACCGATATAGGACTCTCAATGTACCGTGAAAGTGGTTACAGAACTAGTTGTAGGACGTGTTGGATGTTGTTAGGCTGCTTGCCGCCCAACAAGCTATGGCGTTCGATCATGATTGGAGGAAACATTCTACGAGTGTACTGTAAGGACACTTGTGTGCCACGAGAAAGTACGGGTGGAAAGGACTGCTTGGAACATTCTGTTGTGCCTCGTCTAGTAGCGTGAATTGGTGACCGCATCCAACGGTAGTTGTACATGGATGTCCTTTAAGTTGGACTGTGAACAGGCGACTTTTCTTTACATGCAAGCTAAGACATGTTAAATCGTCGCTTAGGTAATGACACCGGATAGTTCATTGTTACATTTATTGTAAGATCGTAAGAAAGAAAAAAAAGTTTTTGTTTGATTTGCGACGGTGAGCCGAATCTCGTATAAATAGAAAAAGAATAATGTATGTTGCAAAAATAAACAGAACATCCGTTATACATCGGCAATTATAAAAATTTGTGGATGCGAAGCGGAGGTACAATTTCACGCAAAAATTCCGCACTTTCGGATGCGGAGTTCCGTTACGTCCCTGTTTCGGACCACACCGTTCAGCGCACATTATTGAACATAGGGCTGCGGAGTAGACGGATGTGTTGTCCAAATAATACCGTCAATTACGATTGCAGTTGGCGCAAGATCATCGATACTGGACATGGATCAATGGAAACGTATCACCAGGTCGGACGAATCACGTTTCTTGTTACATCAGGTCGATGGCAGTGTCCATATAAGCCGTCTTCCAGGGAACGGCTGTTCGAAACATGCACGAATACACGGCGTTGAGGGCAGTATTATCGTATGGGGACATTGACCTGGGCTTCTATGCACCTATTGTAGTTATCGAAGGCCATGAAACTGTGGTCTACGTGAGACCACCTGCATTCCTTTATCCTTCATGTCTTCCACGACATCGATGCATCTATGAGCAGATAACAAGGCCAGAAACGTGCTAAAATGGTTTGACGAGCCAGCTCCGAGTCCAAAAACACCGGCAGGTAATTTAAGGTAATTGCGTGGCCTTTACTTAGATGTCTGGTGCCTGACCCCTCCAGAAAGCTTCCAAGGATTTGTCGCAGCCATACCGCCCCGAATGATTGCTGTATTGCGTTCCAAAGGCGAACCTTCTCCTACAGTAGTCAATCCTGGGATTGGTCTACGGTGTCTTCCATTCAGCTCTACTCTCTGTCCTCCTCTTCATATCTACATATCTCTGCAACCAACTTCTGACATTATCTGCTGGATGCATTTTAAACGTGGTCTCCCTTGGTATATCTTTCCTTCAATCATAGTACTGTTTCAACTAAGCTGTCATGTCTTAAGATATGTCCAGTTAATGTTGTCCTCGCATGTTTATACTCTTCCATATAGAGTTATACTTTCTTGCTTCTCAAAATTTCTCATAGGTAATCTTGTTCATCTGTCTAATCTTTAACATCTTTGAAGCCCATTGCTCAAATCAAATTAATCTACTTTTCTCTTCTTAACCAACTGTCCAGGTTTCCCATCATACAGGGCAATACTCCAGAAATAAGCTTTTAATAGTGTTTTCCTCGCTATCCAGCTGATGTTATTTGTTGTAAAAATTCATATTTTTTTTTGTTGAACACTGTTTTTGTTTGCACAATCCTGCATTTTATTTCATTCTTGATTTTCCATCTTTTGTGATTTTGCTTCTAGATAGCTGAATTCTTTCACATCTTCCACTGTTTCTCCATTAAATTTATTTTCTACTTTCGAGTCTCTATCTTTACCAGATACCATGACTTTCGTTTTTATTTTATTAGTTTTCATATTTTACACATTTCCCTTGTGTTACATCTAGTTTCCAAAATTTTCTAAAGATCCCTTCACTTTCTATTACTATCACAATGCCATCTGCGAATCTAACCATATTTACTATTTTTCCTGTATTTTATCCCAGCATCAATTTTGTCCTTGATGTTACCCAGTTAGTCTTGAATATAGGCACTGAAAATTATGGGAGACAGGCACAACCTTGTCTGTCTCTTATGTATTGCTACTTCCTCTTTTTTATTTCCAGTTTTATTACAGCTGTTCATTTTAGTAAGTAATCCATAGTAGCGGCCTATCTCTGTATTGTATACCTATTTTTCTGAGGATCTCAAACATCTTCACCCACTTAACATTATCAAATACTTTTCAATATCTATGCAACCTAAATACGTTTATTTGCCTTTCTCTATCATCTTTTATAATATTAGCCTCAGTGCAAGAGTTGCTTCTCTTGTACCTTTTCTTTCCTGAAACCGAATTGGTCTTCTGAGACTTTTCTACTTGTTTTTCCATTGTTATAGTACTATATTGGTGACAATTTAACAGATGTTTGGGTTCGCTTTTTACGTATACATCACAAATGTTGTATCAGTACCAATGTGGTCATATAGCCTATTATCATACAAATTTTTATCTGTTTACAAAATATATAAAACAATAAAAGTATAGACTTTTTGTTTGTAATTAATATTGCAGTAACTACCGGCATAAAGTTATGATTTTGTGAAAAAAAAATTGGTTTGAGCTACTCCCTTTTCTTGATTAATTACTAAGTGCACTGAAAATTTGATGAGAGCAAGCAGAAACGAGATGTTTTTTTCTGACAAGGTTTTAGAGGCTTTTAGAGATAAAATTCGGCAAAGAGTTTTAAAGTATTTTTCTGTACCCTTCAACAGGTGAATAACGCAGCAAACAGAAGCTTGTTTTCTCCAGTGTGAAATGGAGGCTTGTGGACTGTTACTTTGCCTGCATTGCATGGCTTTCAGGTAAAATAAGTGGTGGTAGAAGATTTGGAACGATTTTTTTTTGCTTGTGACTTTCAGTTTGATTAGAGGATACACATTCCCTTGTATTTGACTTTCTTAAATACGCTGAAAGGTCTAAAGTAATTGAACAAATGGTAAAAAATACTGTGAGTGCAAGAAATGAATAAAAAGATATTTGACAGGGTTTATGTAAATCTAAGTACTTCCTCTCTTTCTAATTTTCTCATCCCTTTCCTCATTAATACTTCTTTTATTACCGTGCCACGTATGAAAACATTGGAAAGTTATTGTAAGATTTCAAAATTTCTAACATATATTTTAATAGTTGAAGTTTTCAGTGACTCTATCCAGATTACTGTTGACGGATTTTCTTGAACACTGCAAATCTCTTTGATTATGCATTCACACCAGTAAAATTTCACCGCAGAATATACGCTCACTGAGCATCACCTGCAGGTTTTGTGTTAAATTTATGGAATCTTTAATCTATAATAGTTACCTCTGGATGGACTCACTGATAAAGCAGCTTTAATTCCAGAATATATCTTGAGAAGATCAGTGAAAGATCGCAGAGCTCCGTTACAATCGAGCAGTGTGTATAAGATTCCTTACGATTGTGGTCAAGTATACATCGGTGCGACATGCCGAGCAGTCTCCGTTAGAGTGAAAGAACATTTTCGTCACGCGAGACTTGAACAAACCACGAAATCGGCAGTGGCGGAACGTCATGTAGAAGAAGGACATAGCATTCAGTGGGAGAAAACTACAATCGTTGCAAAACCAAGGAACTTTTAGAACGTAAAATACGAGAATCTATAGAAATTTATTAAAAATCCTAATAATTTCAACAAGGCGGCTATGGTATGAGCCCAATGTGGAAGTGTGTTCTAGCAAACGAATGCGTTGTAACAACTGCAAGATCGCTCCACAATTAATTTAAATTAAATTGCAATGGAGCGCATGCTCCGGTGGCAATTTCCCTAAACACCCATCTTCCCCCTTTTCTGCATCCACCTAAATTTACCCTTTAGAAATTTCAACTTTACGTTCTTTCAATGTTTTTGGCAAATTATTAATCATTTCTCTTGGTAACTTATTCCAATCCCTGACACCCCCTAAAAAAGAGAATCTTCCTACACCCTTGAGCCTGAAATCGAGTGCCAGCTTGTAGTCATTGTCATCAATTCCCTTCCGTGCATTACTTTCAATTCTTACGCCAATATCTTTCCATGCCTCATCACCAACATACGCCTTGTACACTCCCTTGACACTCTTCACCCTCCTTCTGTCTTCCAATGAGTCCCATTCCAGCTCTTTTATCATATCTGTTACTGATTGCGTTCTGCGATAATTTCCAGAAACAAATGTAGCAGCCCTTCTTTGCACTTTCTCCAACTCCTGTATTTGGTACTCAAAATGTGAGTCCCATGCTACACTACCATATTCAAGCAATGGCCTGACCAAAGTTTTGTAACCCAATTCCTTTACTTCTCTCGTACATCCCCTCATCACCCTCTCCAACAAATGCAGAATTTTGAAACCTTTTCCTACCACCTGTCCAATGTGTTCTGCCCGGTTAAGCTTGTTATCAAATGATATTTACATTTCATGTCTTCAATAAGCAATTCTTTACCCACCTAATAATCATAATAAACCTTTAGTTTTTTATTTGTGTATTTAATAAGCTGACTCTTGTTTGCATTTACTTGATCCCATGTTTACCAACCCAACTAGATATCCTGTTCAGATCACCCTGCAACTGTTTACAATCCTCAACCGTTTTGATCCTTTTATATAGCATTGTGTCATCTGCAAACAATCTAATTTCTGATAGTAAGCAATTAACGCAATTATTCATTAGAATAATTAATAGCAATGATCCCAATACGCTACCCTGTGGCACTCCCACTTTTACTTCCACTTCTTTTGATACCGCATTTCCTACCCTAACTTTCTGTTTTATACCTTTCAGAAATTCGTCTATCCAGCAAATCACTTTCTGAACCAATCCAATAGATTTTAACTTATTTAATACCATTTATGGCTCACTCTGTCAAAGGCCTTTGAATTATCTAGTGCTACACTATCAATTTGACCTCCCTTGTCCATTTCATCCGAAATATCTTGCATATATCCCACCAACTGAGATTCACATGAGTATCCTTGCCTAAAGTCATATTGCATACTTGAAAACCACTTACGCTCCTCTCATATATTTCTTATGTGGTTGCACAATGTAGACAAACGTCTCTGGAACAGTGAATACTCTTTGCCGGAGAAACAAAATCATCTGTGGCGGTGAAGAAGAAGAAGGAGAAGAAGAAGAAGAAGAAAAAAAAAGAAAAAAAAACAAGTAAGTGCATTTTTTCTTGTTTTATTGTCGTTTAAAAGCAGATTGTAATGTGACATTAGCCATTCATCCTCGATCAAACAATTCCTTAATTACTTAGTTTCATATGTGTTAAGAGAATGATCTTTTTCTTTGAAATTTGCAAATGTTATTCTATTAGGAAAGCTGAGAATGACTTAATAGTGAAATAAAATAATTTTGAATGTATGTATGAGTATTTGTAGTAACTGTTAGCTGATTTTACCGAGCCTGGTGGGTGAGAGGTAACGTTCAGTCCTGACATTCGGGAGGACGCGGGTTCAAATACCCACCCGAACTTCAAGATTTCGGTTTTCCATGGTTTTTCAAAATCACTATAGGCAAATGCCAGGATGATTCATTAAAAATACCATGGCAGAATTCCTTGTCATTCCTCGCTCACATCCTATCATGTCTCTAATGACCAAGATGTCGACGATCCGCACATCAGTCTTGGCCAACTGATCAACATGAATGGCGACTCAATATTCTGAAATACGGAAAAATTGCATAGTTTTTAACTCAATCATCTTAAAAAACAGGTATCTGAACTATTTATATTACTGGTCCTTACATATGCCTGCAAGACTTGCACCCTCAACAGTCACATGAAACAAAAACTGAGAACTGCCCAGCGAAGTATTGAAAGAGCAATGCGGGGGTTTACAAGAGATAGGAAAAGGGCCATCTACATTCGTCCGATAACCAAAGTCACAGACATCTTAGAAAGAGTCACGACCCAACAATGGCAATGGGCTGGTCATATTCGAAAAAGAGACGACAGATGGACTACGGCAGTTCTGGATCGGACACCAAGGCACCTGAAAAGAGCAAGAGGAAGACCCCCGGATCAGACATACGACGAGTAACAGGCGTGAACTGGAAGAGAGTTAGTCAAGATCGATCAGCCTGGAAGGAACTGGAACCAAACTACATAACATTAAATTGTAAAATATAGTTCATATGGCCTAAAGAGGCTGCATCCTGAAACAAGGATTGATAATGCTGTAAAAATGAAAAAATAAATGTAGTATTTTAGTTTGCTACATTGGTTGCTACTATGTTTTCGGTCCTTCCAGTTACTACAAACTATTTATTATGTTCGAAGTATTGTTCAGAATCTTTAAGTTATTTTATGCACTAATTACTGAAATCATTGTCATACAATTTTAGTAGGATTAACAACATTTAAACTGTTATAAATCTATTAAGGAAAATTGCTGATTATTTGTGTGTCCCTATTCAACAGATATGAGTTTATCGGAACAGTCACTGAAATACAGTAGGTCAATTACCTTTCCCGATTTGGAGAAATTTTGTTTATTAATAACTTTTTTTATCGATGGTAGCCGAATACCTATAAAGCAAATAGGTATTGGTCTGTCAGTACCTTTGTTAAATTTTTTAATACGTAAGAACTGTATTGCCTTGTGTCGAAGTACTCGAATACTTGTGGAATGGAGGTAATCGTTAATGAAACATCGTTCCCATTGGGGTATTTTACGCATCAAAGTTTTTAACTTTCACGAAAGTCAACACCATCTGGTGACGAATAATGTGCAATCTTCAATATTATATGACAAAAGTTTGCCATAGTGTGTTATATTAATTTCTTTAATTCGATTTAATTGCGATGGGTCTCACACCCGATGGAAATTTCTTGGTTACCTACCATCGTATTTCACCAATTTTTTAGTTTAATTCTTCCATTGTTTCAGATAAATTGTCCGGCATTTCGCCAGGTAATTTATTTCAGTCCACGACTCTTAAACAACAATTTATTGAAAATAATTAATTGCATCTAATATGACTTTTGCATAATTTATTTTTAAAGGTTAATATTTGTTTTTATTTAATATCCGGATGATGTGGATCCTTTTCCTCAAGTGCTGGTAATATTAAAAAATAAAAGACTAAGCAACTGAATATCACACAGCGGACACATATAGACCACCTATAAAAACAATTTTTTTTTTTTTTTTTTTTTTTTAATATATATATGACTGCAAAGTTGTGTGGCGTTATGTCAAATAAAACAGCCACAGCAAATTTGTGAAGTCATTTCAATCATTTATAATAACCCTTTACTTTAATAGTAATATAAATGTGCCTGAGTCTTAATTTTATTTAACCCACAGTTCTTAGCTGTCCTTCGCGTGCTACTTTTCAGTATTAGGGAGCTGTATAGGCTGAGTAAATAAACTGATTTTACATTGGTATGCCATGTTGAGTCATGGATGATATGTGGGTGCCACAAGTAGAAAAGGGTTGCCAACCACTATCCTGTTCAATTACTGTAAAAGGTAGGTATATTTAAAACCGATGATAGTGCATCGTTGCATCAGCCTATTCCACCACGGTGGGCTTACGGGATTACGTTCAGCCAAGCGGCGGCACTATTTTCTTAGTCGATAAGCGTCCAGAGATTGCTCCGCGCGCTGCGACTGAAATAGCAACCCTGTTGAGTCTGTAAACAGACCCTTCCAATTCCAATGTCTCCATCAAACCATTCCACCGCCCCGGGTTACTATTTTGTGTGTGGGTGTGTTTGGTTGTTGGAGCGGCAGTAGCGAACCGACAGGCTGCAGCCACAAACCGCGAAAAAAGTAATCTATATGTAAATGCGATAGGAGGAAGATGGAGTCGATGAGGCGTGCGTCAGACTTTGAAAGGCTCGTCGACTGGACCGACGCCCTGACGGACGCCAGCTTTGTTTGGCGTCGGGCCCTCTGGCTGAACTCGTTTTACAACTCCCCCTCTCTCTTTGCCTAAAAGTTTGAGGGCATTAGAATTATCTGGAAAACTTTGGCGTTGTCCGAAGCACGTTCACTAACTCAGCAACTGGGAAGTATTGGGAAACGCAAATTTACATTCTTTGCTTGCGGTGAAAAAATACCTTGCGATCAATGATAACGGGGTAGAAATGGAGGGGAGATTGGAACTAGTGAGCCATCAGGTCGACCCTAATGCATCCTAGATTCTAGTAAGACCAAAATACATCAGTTACTAGCGAGGACTTATAAGTTCTTTTACATGTTTTGTACCTGTTGATAGGTATTTGGTTACTTGAAATGACAACTCCAACGAATCACTTTCCACTTTGTTTATTTTCCCGTCCGCTCTAAAATAACATTACACAGCAAGGCATCGTCTCGATCCAAAGATACAAACTTGCATGTTCCACTTTAGAAACATTCAAAATAATTCAAAGAATTCCTTCCAACGTTTCCCGAATTCTAACAATACTTTAACAATTATATCCATTCGAAAATAATTACAATTGTACGAAATCACTCAAAATCATTAGAAAAGATCTTGAAATGAAAGTTAATACTGTTTACATGCATTTACACACAAAATTATCAACATACCAAAGATCGTAGCTCACACCAGTACTTATTTTTTCATACATAATACTGTCCTTGATGGTATTACGTCTCATTTGCGACAGTTTTTGTTCATAAATTAAGGTTCATTTGCATGACCGATATACACAAATGCACAACTAATTACAAGAAAAATATAAAAAATCAAAATTAATCAACTCCAATCTTGCTATACATATTATTATTTGCGGATAAGCCCATTATGACTACGCAAAGTACTCAGAAGCGTTTGTTCGCTTTCCTTTGTGCCCATATTTCCTTCATACGCTTGCAGTCGGCTTCTTTTCTCTCGTCTGACCATGTTGTTCCACGTAGTTTCTTTAATCTTTCCTCCCGGTCCTCTTGCCACTTGTGAATTTTGGATTTAAATATGTCTTTGTTTTCGATACCTTCTGGAACAATTCCTGCTAACTTGAGGTCTTTCCTGATTTCTCCAACCCATTTAATTGTATCCAATATTAATTTGCTTCGGTTTTCATAGAATTGAACTATTTGTCTTGTCAGTCTGTTAGGGTTCATTCTTTGATGTGTCCCTAGAATTTTGGTCGGCGTTTTCTAATATCAATGTGAATGTCTGCATATTGTAAAATTTCTGATTACTATGGAGTCTTTATTGGTCTCCTATGAATCTTGGGCTCAAAACTTTCCTTATAATTTTGCGTTCTTTTTCTCAATGCTTTCTATATCTTTTTTCCTGTTCAAAATGAGTGTTTCTGATCCATAAAGACATTCTGGTTTAATAACTGTATTTTAATGTCTCAGTTTTGTGTCTGAGGATTTTTGTTGTAGACATTTATGTATACATAATTTTTGCTATACATAATTCTTAAAAAAAATCCTAAAAAGGCAGGATCTGAGGGATGTTATACTGAGTCACCCAAAGATTATCCGCGGTCTCTGTTTGAGTTATAACTATTGTTTCTTCCACCACCATTATAGAATTTATATGCAAGCATTTTTTTTATAGCCTTTCTCAATTTTTGATTTTAGAATCTTATGAAGATAAACCAATTCAACTGAAATATTTGAACACTAATTCTGCTAGTAATCAATGTAAGTTGAGTTACTATTTTAACGTGGTTTTACATTATTCTTTCCACTGCTCGCCCAGGAATTTCACCTAACATAGGATCTGGATCAACCAAAACTTTAGACATTTTAATTTGGAACTTAATATTTATTTCTCTGGTTTATTATTTGGAGTTAAATGAATATTTCCTTCATGATATTTGTTGAAAAGAAACAATAATGCAGTGTTATGTTTCTTATTGTATTCTTATTACTTGTTCTAACAAAGTTGGTGGAGGGTTTCTTCCTCTTTTTATGAATTAAATTAATTTTTGTTAGAATAAATTACCAACAAAATATTATTAAGAAATTGCTGATATGAGGAATCGGAATGTTGCTTTGCACATTAACAACATCGTTTGACATTAATATACTGTTTTTTTTTCCGACTGCTTTACGTCCTCTTAACAGCGAGGTCTTTATAGTCGGGAAAGGATGGTGGCAAGGAATGGGAAGGAATTCGGCAATGGCCTTTTTAAGGAAGCATCCCGGCATTTGCCTGGAGTGATTTGGGAAACCTTGGAAAACCCAAACCTGGATGCCCGGACGAGGATTCGAACCGCCGTCCTCTAGAATGCGAGGCCAGAATGATATCCGTTGCACCACAACGCTCGGTTAATATACGTTACTTTAAAAATAATAATAATAATAATTCATCAAATGTTATTAGTCCAACAGTGGGCTCATTTGTCATCAGTTCTCATGGTTTTCTATATGTCCATTCATAAAACTCAGCGGGGCTATGAGGTTTTCTCTATGGCGACAGTGACAGTGATTTGGTCGATACGATGATGATTTGCAGTGATCACCATATCGGCGGGGTTACCATTTAGCAGTAGGCACCGAGTGTATTGCCCGCAGTCGCCCGACGCGATGATTCCATTTCCTGCTTGGCGTTGCAGACCCACGTCCACTCGGATAATATCATCAACCACACACCGCACCGACGTTAATCGTCGCAAATCTCTTACTGCAGGCTGGCCACGCACCCAACAAACAGCTCGCAATCCACTGTACCATCCCCACCGCGTCACCCTAGCGGCACGTTGCGTTCCTTCACAGAAGGCTACGCGGCCCGAGGTCACATTACAGAATGCAGCAGGGCTGTTACCGTTAGGCCGGGCGCACATTGACGCGCAGTTGACGCAGGCGGGGCAGTACAGTTTCTGAATGTCTATCTTTTGGAGTGGAATAGCGCGTATTGAGACGCAGGCCAGGGCAGTACTCGGGCGCGCATGGACTGCGCCACGCTGTGTTCACAACACAGAAACTGTGCCACGCCGCTCACTCGTGCCGGTTTTTGCCGTAACACTTCTTGTGTTATTTATGATCTAGCTTTAATTTAAAATCATTTTTCAACTATGTAAAAAAAAAAAAAATTGATTAATCTGGTACGTAACCACCCTGCGATTCACAATACCAGTCACATTAAATACAAAAAAAATAATTAAATATAAACAAGAAATTTGGATAAGGATCACCAATGGGCCCAACAAGTGGCGAGTAAATTCAGCATTTATTTATCATACAACTGTCCACCTACAATCTGAACTTTTATTTTCTCTTTTTGGATCACCGAGGGTGGTGTGTGAACGGCTAACGTTCTGGCCCAACTCTCTCCAGGCGAATGCCGG
>JARYHS010015474.1:0-16014 GCA_031002005.1 Vandiemenella viatica
TCTGTTCACATTTTAGCCAGGTCTGGTCATGCAGTCAAGATGTATCACCAGAAAAACTCAGGTCTTTCCATTCTCAAACTCTATGCCATGCAATTTATTATTATTATTATTATTAAATCGTTCATAATAGGTCCAATCAGTATGCTAGGATTTGCTGATGACATTATCTCGTTAGCAGTAAGGGCTGAGGATATTGAGAAGTTACTGAATGGCATGAACAAAATACTGAAGGAAGATTTTGGACTGAACAAAAATCAAAGCAAGGCAAAAGTGATGAAATGTAGCGGAAATGATACCAATAACAAAATAAATAACGAAAATAGGATTAGATGCAATAGGAGAAGTAAGTAAATTCTGTTACTTGGGAAGCAAAATTACAACCGATGGCCGAAGCAAGAATTATTTTAAAAGCAGAATAGCACTAGCAAAAAGAGCCTTCATGAACTAGAGAAATTTTTAGTTTTAAAATATTGATCTAGAATTAGAAATAACTTTTTAAAACTCTATGTATGTAGCACAACACTTTATGGTAGCGAAACAAGGACTTTAGGAATACCAGAAAATTGAAGGCATTTGAAATGTGGTGCTACAGAAGAATGCTGAAAATTAAATGGACTGACAAAGTAAGAATGAACGAGTTTTAGAAATGATGTGTGGGAAAAGAAGTTTGT
The DNA here is from genome assembly GCA_031002005.1 of Vandiemenella viatica. Taxonomy (NCBI): domain Eukaryota; kingdom Metazoa; phylum Arthropoda; class Insecta; order Orthoptera; family Morabidae; genus Vandiemenella; species Vandiemenella viatica. The sequence continues at coordinate 672 of JARYHS010015474.1, forward strand.
AGAAGAAGCTTACAGAATGAAGAGACAGGCTGGTAGGGTCATATTTTGAGACATGCTGGTTTGGTTAATTTGCTGGTGGAGGTAACAGTCAAAGGTAAGAATTGTATAGGAAGAGAGAGATTAGAATATATGAAGCAGATAATTGAGGACGTGGGTTGTAAGGGGTATATAGAGATGAAGAGTTTAGCACGAGATAGGAAGGGATGGAGGATTGCATCAAACCAGTCGAAAGAATGACGACAGCAAAAAAAAAAGAAGAAAAAAAAAAAAAAAGAGTCTAACACTGATAAAACTTAGAAATAGATCAGATCATTTTACTTGTGACCCAGGTTTATATATATATACATATATATATATATATTGTCATGGTGGGCTGATATTCTTTTCCAAATGGAAAGAAAGCAAATTCCATTTCATGTTGGTATTCGCTATGACAACTAACAAGTTCCAAGTGTGGACTACGGAAAAAAAAAAAAAATGCATTGAACTAGCTGATCCTGTCTACCAACTAGGAACTATTCTGGAGCAGTCACCATGCCGAAACCGAGCGTGGTGGGTGAGCGGTTACCGCTATGGCCTCGAATTCGGTAGGACGCGGGTTCCAATCCCCTCCGGGCATCCATGTTTGGATTTTCCATGGTTCCCCCAAAATCACACCATGCAAATGCCAGAGTGCTTCTTTCAAAAAAGGCCATGGCCGAATTCCTTTCCGTCGCATGTCCTCAGTCCTTTCCCGCCTCTAATGATCTCGACGTCGACAAGGCATAAAGCCACAGATTTTTTTAAAAAAATACAAAAAATACAAAAAAAAAAAAAAATCCTACAAGAGCTGTGTTTGAGGGTTGTTATACCATCCTGCGTCTTCAATTATCTGCTTCATATATTCCAATCTCTGTCTTCCTCTAAAGTTCTTTCCTTCTTCTGTTTCCTCTACTTACAAATTCGCCCATCCCGCTTGTCTTAAAATGTGCCCCATCATCCTATCACTTCCTTGTGTAATAATCTTCCAAAAGCTTTTTTCCTCGCCCATCATTTTCAGAGCACATTCATTTCATGCTTTGCCAGCCCACTTAATTTTCAGCATCCTCGTAGTATAGCACCATCTACAGCAGCATCTGATAAAGTCATTTTACAACAAAGTACAGCCGGTGATGAGGGCAGAGAATCTTTCGACCTTGCTCCCCTCAAATTATTCAGGTAATTGCGGTGTACCTGGACCGTTACACACGCATAGTAGCGAGCTTACAGTCATCAAAAGCGCTGTTTAACGAACATAAAACTAACTCGTTTAATTATTAGACGTTCACGAAATTAGACGATAAACACGTTGACTTCGCAGTAAAGTCTTGGAGATAATTTACCACACATTTAACTACAACCTGTTTACGATCTTCTTCAAACCATTGTAGATCTAATTACTGAAATTTGCGATAGTCAAATGCCAGTAATCGAAGGACTAATTCCTGTTTGATAGTTTATTGCTATGGCTTTATCGCTGTTGTACAGTCAGAGGTTAAATTGGAAATTGCTGTTACTGTCGAGGTACTAAAATCAGCTTATACCTGCAATACGGTTAATACAATGGGCACTCTGAGAGGCTATGGAAAACCCAGACCTGGATGCCCGGACGGGGATTCGAACCCGCGTCCTCCCGAATGCGACGCGAGAGCGTTACCGCTCATCCACCACGCTCGGTCCTTGTATGAAATTTTGTTTTAGGAATTATGTATAGCAGATATGAGTTGATTAATTGAGGACTTGTATATTTTTCATGTGTATATCCGTCATGTAAATGAACACTATTTTATGGAGAGAAACTGTGTAAATGAGATGTAATATGTTCAAGGACAGTATTAATCATGAAACATTAATTAAAAATGTATAATTGTTTAACTGTTGAGGTGAGACACGATATTTGGAGGACAATTTTCAACGTTTGGATTGTCTTATGTTAATAATTTTGAGTGTAAATAGTTGTAAATGTCTTTGATTTCCATTTCCGTACGTTTCATGGTGATTATGAATGATTCTGTATTCATTCTGATTGCTTTGATGTGTTTTTGATTGTTGACTGCATTGTTGCCATTCGAGAAACATTGATCGGCTTTCTCCGTGTTATTCTATATTTTGCTGTAGCGTCTGTATAAACGAGTGGCAGTGACGAGTAGTTAGTTGTAAGCCAGTTGTTTTTGGTGGTTTTACAGCCGTTTGTGAATTTAATCGCTGGAATATTTGTATGTTTGGTTTAGTATCTTTGGAGAAGTCTGGACTCAGGGCCGCATTTAGGCTCTGTGGGCCCCTAGGCTATACATGTGGTGCGGGCCCCATGTCGGCAGTGGCTGGATTCTTAAATTTCGAAATTCGACCTATAAAATTTATGGGTGACCTTTTTTTTTAGCTCTACTACCTGCCCAGGCGAGGGTTGTGGGGTGGTGAGGGGCCCCTCTTTGTGGTGCGGGCCCCTAGGCTACAGCCTATGTAGCCTATGCTTAAATGCGGCCCTGAGTCTGGTTCCTTATGTTAATTTACAGTAGGGATGGCATTTCTTTCAAAAAAAAAAGATCGATTCTTGAATCGATTCGAATAAAAAATTGATAAATCGATTCACATAAAAATCGAGGTCTAAAAGATCAATTTTCTAAAAATCGATCTTTTTTCGATTTGGTTTTCGTGTTCGTATTTTCAATATAATACCAATCATAGAAAACAAAATGGACATCATAATAATCGATCTTTTATCATTTTTAAACTAATTAAATTTTTTTACAACTAAATCAAGGTATCGGGTATACAGTAAGACATTTATTTCACAAATTTGTTGGTTACATAAAACAGTTTTCAAATTATATAATTTACAGTTCTCAGTGCTTAATGTCCAAGCTTTTCAGTAATCGTGATGATAAATTGATTTTTTTTTGTTCTCCCCAGTGCACAACTGTTTGTGATAAATAGTGTTTAAATTCTTCGTTTAAACCCAGACTTTCATGTGCAAGTGCGTTGCATGTAGCAAGTGCTTTTACATATTCGATTTTCAAGGGTAAACTATCGATTCACTAAATCGATTCGGTACTATAAATCGATTTAAAAATTCGATTTTTTGTTCCAAAAGATCGATTATTCGTTCTCAGATCGCCATCCCTAATTTACAGCTCATGGAGAAATCAATATAAACTGAAAGCGATTCGCATGTGTTGTCACTTGGTAGAACTATTGAATTCAGTCAAGAACAGTAGTAATCAGTAATCTTTGGGAGAAGGTAAAAACTATTTGCCGACCAAGACAGCAAAAAGAAATAATCATTAATTGGCGACAGAGCTGATACCAATTAGTCATTAAGCGAAAAGCTTATCACTGTTCAGGAGTATGTTGAGATGAAGGGGTTAGAGCAAAATAATAAGATGACAGAAAAAAACTGAAAGCTAGGAAAAACCAAAAGCTTTTACTTTGCTGTTGGTTTTCCATATTTTCTGTTTCATTGTGTGCTCATAATATTCAGAGTGCATGCCATCGTAACTGATGGAATGAGTATTACCTCTAATAAATCTAATTCCGATTGAACGGCTGAATTATATTATTATTATCATTACTCCGCGATTCACTAAAATCGTGTAGCGGAGGGTGCATTGCACCTATCCGAAAGGATAATAGTTTGGAAGGGATATACGGGATATGGCAGGAGGTGCCCATGGGCTATTGTGAGGAACCATCCCAGCACTCGCCTGGAGTGATCCGGAAAAACCATGGAAAAACCAGATCAGGATGGCCGGAGTGCTTTATCGAAAGCTACTCCTGTCGTATTTTAAGTTTACTCGCCCGGTAAATCCTTTCTATTCAATTTAATAATCGCTTGTGGAAAAAATGAGTACAGAAATCAATCGGTTCTACCCCTGATTTCTCTTATTTTCACGGTCATTCCGAGACATGAATGTTGCTGGTAGCAATATTTGTTTGCTTTCATTCCGAAATACGTCAGTCGAGAATTTTTCAATTAGCTTCTGTGGAGAGCAACGCCATCGGTGTTCCAGGTCTTCCCAACATAACTCCTTCAACATGGCACTTACGCTTTCCCTCCAATTATATATACCTGTCACGAATCGGGCGGTTCTTCTTTGGACCTTCTCTCATGCCTCAATTAACTCCTTTTTATGGGGACCCCATACAGAAAAACAATATTCTAAGTGAGAACTCACTAGTGACTTGTATGCAGTCTATTTAACTTCCGGAGTTCTTTGTTTTAAATTACGACCTAGAAATCGGAGCATAGGATTTACTTTCCCAATTACATTCTCGATTTGCTCGTTCCACAACAAATTATTACGAATTGTTACCCCTAGGTATTTAGCGGAATCTATAGTTCTAAGGGCAGTAGCATTAACTGTATATTCAGAGCTAAATGTAGTAACCTTTTAACTTACATGCATGACTTGTCACTTTTTAGCGTTTAACTCCAACTGCCGGTCTTTATACCACGCAATTATTTTCGTAATATCGTCTTGTAACAAAGCGCAGTCGTCCTGGGTTTTGATTTCACGATAAATAATAGCATCACCGGCAAATAAACTTATCATCCCCCTTATTATGTCGCACAAATCATTAATGTATATGAGAAACAACAGAGGCCCTATCACGCTTTCCTGGGGTACACCGGACCTCAGTTCGGTACTTGATGAACGCTCACCGTCGAGAACTACACACTGTGTTCTGCCCTTCAGAAAGTCTGCAACCCAGTCGCATATTTGTCTAGATATGCCGTAACGACGAAGTTTCCTAAGTAACCTAGTGTGAGGCACAGTGTCGAAAGCTTTTTTAAAGTCTAATAGAACTAATCAGCCTGGGATTGCTCATCTATAACACGGCTCAAGTCGTGAATTAAAAGTGCAAGTTGTCTTTCGCAGCATCAGTCTTTTCTGAACCCATGTTTACTTTGGGTTTAGAATCTCACCTTCATCTAAAAACCACATGAACCGGTGAGAGGGGCAACCCGTTGCGGAGCTGAACATCTGAAAGTATGTCGAGTATTGATGGGTATGCCAAGCTACCGGCGTCTGAGCTACAAGCACTGAGGTGTCACGAGACATGTAGAAGTGGTAAAAATGTAAAACATTATAATTGGGGAAAGTACTAAATAAGTAATAAGAAATATAATTAAGGATCTTAAGTTTGCCGCAGCGAGAGTGTGCTACGGATAATATTTTATCATGGAATTTAAGCACGCTGTTGTAGGTCAGCCATTATGGCAGGAAGATCGTGCTTAGAGGACATTCATCCCTTTCCCGCCATCCCTGTTGACGCGGAGAGGATGGTGCCCCCGTCTCCAACCCTCGGACACAAAAAGTGAACTCCTGTGGGTTCGTCCATAAGATACAGGGGTTGGAAAAAAGCGAAAGAAATTCGTTAAGTCAGGGTTGGCAACAACAACGTGAGAAAAACACAGTGCGATCCAAACTACAGTTAACTGAAGAGTATTTAAGGCCCACCGAACACTAGAGGACCTTCAGGTTTGTTCAGTCAGATCTACTGCTGTGACTACCTGCATCGTAAGCTTGCCAGCAATGATGTAACACTTTTCTCTCTCAATGCCTCTATACTCATGCCCATTCTTGCAACGGTGACAATTAAAAAAAAATCCTCATTACGTGAAGATAAAACTATAGAATTTGGAGTATCTGTTTGGAAGATTTCTATGAAATAACTTAACCGCATATGTGTTCCAATTTCTAGTGATGATCTCTGTGCCAATTTGCTTGAATAGAACATACTATAATTTGAATTTGTGTGGTTCATCATATATCCAGGTTTTCCTACCTTTCACTCTGAGATTAATGAGTGATTTTCATGTAAACTGAATGCAGTCAATCTTGAAGACCGATGGATAATAAATTAAGATTAATTATTAAAGGTGGGGGGTGGTAGGAATGTTACAGTATTTAATATCACCAAAGTATGGGAACCCTGTTGTTCTCGCCTGTTTTTCAGCATTGCGTTGGTAAGAAAAAGTTGTTAGAAGTACGAGTATGAATTGGAGCAGCGAACCGCACGGACAGACGCAAAAAAGAAGACAGGGCGGCTGGCACGGCCGCTGCATTTAATTGGCTTCCGTCTGAAGAGCTGTGGTGTTACGCAGAGCCAGTAATACAAGCTGACAGCAGCTGACAAGACACAAAAACCAAAGAGACTCCAGCTAACCAGAACAGACGTTAGTGTCTCGGACGCTTCAGGGGGAAATAGAGTTTTATTATTTTATTTTTTGTATGGCAATCGGCCTGTAGCCATTCAGCCAGCTCTCAATGTATTTTATATATCGTAAATGTTAATGAATCTTTCTGATTTATTTTTTTATGTGAACGCTCAATTTGTAGGACAACACAGGACACACACAACACAAACTTTACCTAAACACCCATGCCCGCGGCCGGACTGGAACCGGCGACCATCGGTACGTGGAGGGAACTAAAGTTACAAATTGACACTGAGGATACAAAGTCCCCTCACATCTAAAATTTATTGTTTTAGTATTCCTTTTTTTATTTGTTGTTTGTGTTTTAATTTAACATTGTGCTGTTGATTTAAGTTTGATGAGAAGCATTGCAAATGATTGTATTTAGGATATCGAAACAGTTTGTACGTAATTATCTTTGAAGTAATCTGTGAGCCGAGTGAGAATATTCTTTGGTGAGTCCAGAGATAAAAAATGATGGCGAGCGGAGGCATGAATTGGTGTTCCTCGCTCGAATAGTAATTGAGATAATAAGAGAGAATATTGAGTTTTTAATGATTTGTTGAATGTGTAATTTGTGAAGCAAATGATGAGTGAAATATATAGAAAAGTGAAATCTCCTTAGTTTATTGTATGTTGTATGAATCATACAGACCAATTAAGTAACAGAAACTGCAAGATAATATTACATGGATTCTGTGGTGAGTAATATCCACCAGAGGCAAATCCAGGAAGCGTAAAAAGGACAGTTTCTTACAACACACACATTTGAATACCACAGATAGTTTCAAGAGAAAGACAACTTAGAAACAGTGCAGGTCTTGAATCAAAATAACATATACTTATCATTGAGAGAGGAAAAGAAGAAGTATATAGAATCGGTTTTTCAAGGCAGTTATTTGAATCCTTAGATACATGTCTTTTCGTGCTTTTGAAACTGGCTATTTATGCAATGTTGTTGCAGGCCATGTTTCCGCAGTTGCTTAATTAATTACCAGTTGAATGATAACGCCAATGCAACTGTTTAATTTATTTAATGTTGCGTCGAACGCGTTTCACCTCTCATCGAGGCATCATCAGCGACGAATCTGCGTTACAGTTTTTATATGTATTGTGAACATGAAATATTTTTATAGCTGAATTTTAATTACTATTTACATTTGTTAATATAGTATGCTGCTTATCCAAAGCATGTTTTTTACTTACTATTTACATTTGTTAATATAGGATGATGCTTATCCAAAGCATGTTTTGCTTGTATCATGTTTACAATACTGTGCTTACTCATCATTCAGTCGTTTGTTGGAACCAGCTGGTTTGTTTATGTCTTGTCTCTGGTGCGCTTCCACATCCTTCGATTGTCTGCTGTGGCCTTCTTGTTTGTATATTTCATGTCTCGTGCCGATAGCGCGAGTTTTGAAAAGTGTGTGTATGCGTGATGATGTTTTTAGTGTGTTTTATATCTATGTGTGATGTATACTTGTCTGGGGGTTTGTTAGAGTTTGTATTTATTTTGCTTTGTCTGTCGAGTTAGTGTATATTAGATTGAGTAACGTTTTATTTGTGAGGTTTACCTGGTCATTTAGTACCTGTTTGCCTTCATGTTTTGCTTTCTGAATATATAAGTTTTCCTGTATAGCGAGTGTATTTTGTCTGTGTTACACGCTTTGGATAAGAAAACGGATATCCGCAGGTGCATACCATATTAACAAACGTATATAGTAAGTAGAATTCAGCTCTAAAAATTTTTCATGTTCACAATTTAATAAGATAAAATGTATATAAAACTGTATTTAAAACTGTAACGCAGGTTCGTCGCTGATGATGCCTCGATGAGAGGTGAAACGCGTACGACGCAACAATAAATAAATTAAACAGTTGCATGACGTTATCTTTCAACTGCTAATAGCTATTTAACTTTGGTTTTCTTTTAAATTGTGATAACTGCTACCGTATTACTGGTACTGCATAGTTTGCGGTGGCTGAAGTAAGTGAGAGGGTGAGAGTCGGTGCTAGACCATTCAGATCTACTATTCAGAAAGACACAAGGGCGCCGCCGAACTAAACGTCCTCAACCGACGCACGAACCGCCATCAACAGTTTCGTATGCTGTCACTCCATACGCACTGAAGAGAGTTGGGATTTAACCCTGGAATTTGCGCCACCCTCGGTAGTGGAAGGGCTATAGAGTATTAGATCCGCGTGCCGAAGATCACCGGTTCGAGTCCGGCCCGTGGCCTGCGTGCTTAAGTGTTGTGTGTGTGTGAATGTCATGTTCTTCCTTTGACGTGTATAACTGGTTTGAAATATGCATACTGAAACCACCGGATCACACCTAAAAAAAACGAATTTGGACCACAATTGTTTTCAGAAATTGCAGTTAAATCAATGAGTAAATGATATCATGATAAATGTGAATTGGGCATTGGCTGGAAGACAGATGGAGGGTAGAGATATTCTTCTTACGATGACATACACGATTCCGGACGTAGGCGGTTACTTGGAGGATATACTCCTTTATTTGAACACTTTTGGGGAAATGATCTTGGGTGGGTTCGCGTTGCCTTCCCCAATGAGTTTTCGTATATACATGGATGACTGTATACTGTTTATTGTAAACTGTCCCGGCACTGGTCGCCAAATGTGTGCTACCAATTATTTTCAGTTAGTGGATGACGGCGTGCTATTTAGACCAGAACGGCCCAGTTCTCCTCTCCCAACACATGCAAGCCGTTAGCTCGGATGTTTACGATTTTCTTGTGTATAACCGCCAAGAAAATTGAGAGGTATTATGACTACATCTAGAAATAATAAAAACTCATTGCTCTGGTCGAAATACTACAGAGTTTTACTAACACCGTTCTTTGAAATAACTTCTAAAATAAATGTGTTACATTCAGACAAGTTCCAAGTACATTTCACAAGATATTTCAGTTTGTGTACAAAGAGTACGAACTTGTGCCGTACAACCTTCTCCAAGCGGCGCGACACATATACTGCCACGTGCCGTGCCATGCTAGGGGGCGTCCATTAATTACGTGAGGGGAGAGAGGGGGTGGGGGTTCGGCGAAATCTCACGTGAGGGTTTGAAATTCTAGTAGGACTGTAGAGATTTTTTTTTTTTTTTTTTTTTTTTTTTTAAAAAAAAAGGTTTACAAATGACGCGAAAGTCGACTTTAGGGGAGGGGGGGTATTTCGTCGAAAAGTGGCAGTGTAACCGCCCTTGGAAGCTTGAGACCTAAAACGAAGGTCTCAAAAACTTAGGAGGTCGGTTAGTAGTTGGAGGGGTCTCACGTCATTTTAGGGAGTTTAGAGTGGGGAGGGGGTAACGAAGTCTGATTCCGTACACATTGTAGAATTGTTTGGGATATAACCGACAGTTTTGGTGCACAATCTGGTTGTTAGGAACCATCATCTCTGTTACCCTGCTGGCCAAGTCCACCACCAGGACTGGAACCAGCGCCAGGGGCCGGACAGCATCACGGTGCCGCAGCCAATCGAGCCAACGGTTCGGGTTCGTTGATATCTAACAAACGGTTAATCTACATTCATCGTAGAAAATGACAGAACGGTTCTGACGAAACGTTGTCACACTAAACCAGCATTACGCCACATCTCACGAACGAAGAAGGATTTCCGTTTTTTTTTTTTTTTTTTTTTTTTGCTTGGGCTTTACGCCTCGTCGACAGCGAGGTCATTAGAGGCGGGATGGAATTGGGCAAGGAACGGGAAGGAATCCGGCCATGGCCTTTTTGAAGGAAGCCTCCCGGCATTCGTCTGGAGTGATTTGGGGAAACCATGGAAAACCCAAATCTGGATGCCCGGACGGGGATTCGAAGCCGCGTCCTCCCGAATGCGAGGCTAGAACGTTAATTCCGTTATTAAATTTAATGTTAATTGCAACGGAGCGTACGCACCCACCTACATTTGCCCTCTGCAAATTTCAACTTTAAATTCCTTCAGCGTGTTTGTGCAAATTATTCATCATTTCTCTTAGTAACTTATTCCAATCCCTGACACCCTTACCTAAAAAAGGGAATCTTCCCACACCCTTGTGCCTGAAATCGAGTGTCAGCTTGTGGTCATGGTCATCTTTTTCCTTCCATGCATTACATTTCATTCTTGCACCAATATCTTTCTATGCCTTATCAGCAATATACCCCTTGTAAAATCACATGATCCTCTTCACCGTCCTTCTGTCTTCCAATGAATCCCATTCCAGCTCTTTTATCGTATCTGTTACTGATTGCGTTCTGCGGTAATTTCCAGAGACAAATCTAGCAGCCCTTCCTAGGTCTTTCTCAAAATGTGAGTCCGATATTACACCACCATATTCAAGCAATGGTCTGACCAAAGTTTTGTAACCCAATTCATTTACTTCTCTCGTACACTCGCTCATTAATCTCTCCAACAAGTGAAGAATTTTGAAACCTTTTCCTACTACCTGTCGAATGTGACCTGCCCAGTTAAGCTTGCTATCAAATTGTAATGCCAAGATTTTTACGTTTCAAGTCTTCAACAAGGAATTCTTTCCCCATCTTATAATCATAATCAACCTTTAAGTTTTTATCTGTGTATCTAATAAGCTGACTCTTGTTTGCTTTTAGTTACTATTGGTCTTAAGTTTCTTTGCCATATTTATTTTAAACTGAATGAGGAAATAATTAGATACAGGAAGAATTGGATGGAGCATGTAACGCGCAAAGAGTACATCAGGCCACCAAAAGTGCTGCTAAATTACAAGGATGTCGATCTAAGAACAGGTGCACCAAACAAAACGTGTGATTTCGGAACAAATCATCAATCGTTTATTAGTCCAGTAACGAGGTCGTCAAAAGGGGTCTGGCGAATATTATATCACGCAGGAGATATTTTTTTCTTATCTTTTGTGTATTGGTTAGAGTAAGTAGAAACCAGGTTTTCTACCTCCGACACATTAGGCACAAGTGTCTGCGGCCAAAAAGTCATCATTTTAGTAGACTACCTTTGCCGTTTTTCGTCTATAAATCCTACCTGATTGCGCGGCGAATCGGAAATACTCCGTCTCTAAAGACCTCGCTGTTAAGAGACGTAAATAATAAAAAAAGGAAATACTGTCACCCGGCAGCCGAACAATCGTTCTGGACCTCCCGGCCAATAGTGCCATATATTACTTAATCGATTATCAGTAATCAAAGCACAATACATATACCGGTACATATTATTTCATAAAGAAATACATAGGCTATATATCAATTATATATGCGGAGGTTCTAGGTCATTCAGAGCGACCATGTAGGTGGAAAACCAACGTTTAGGAAAGGTGAGATACTTTTCTGATTTTAGAAGAACTGCAGCTCGCTAGGTTCTGAGGTGTGAGGAAATTTTTTCCTCTTTCAAATAGGAAATAAAGTGTTTTTTTGCTAGGACTCGTCAGAAAAGAGGCGAAAAACTGAAAAAATACCAAAAATTTGACGTATTTGGCTACAGAAGATTGTGCCGGAGGTCAAAATCTTGGTTTATGCATACACTCACCAATATGTACTGTACAAGATAAGAAACAAAAAAAGTCTTCTACGTTATATATCGATTTAGATATTTATTTATCGATTTGACGAAATATCGATATTTTTCAAAAAATAATCGATACATATATCGTCGATATTTTTATTCTCAATATATCAAAAATCGATATTTTATTTGGAGTATAATTTTTAAGTACCACTTTTTTGTGTGAACTCAATTCAGAATCCAATTTAATACGTTACAGATATATATTGAATAAAACTACGTACATATCTGGTCTTCTCAAAGCGCCCTGAGAAAATGAATTCATCTTTTTCTAACAGCTTTTCATCAACGGATATGAGATAAAAAAAACTGTTAAATTTTAATAGGTTTACGTTACGTGTTTTTTTGTCAACATATTTGAATGTTAACTGTTAGGTTATTTTTATAGTTGAAGAATATTGATTAAGCATCCATGCTGCGACGTTGAGTGTTGACATAAATTAACAGCTACTGTTTTTAACTGGTTTTTTCATTGATGAATAACAGTTAAGGCGTCGACGAAATACCTGATACGCCAAACCTCTTATGTGTAGTCCGAAAGAGTGACTTGGCGGCAGTGGACAATAGGAGTAGATTAGCGGGGAAACACGGAGGAGTTCTTTTGAAGTTTACATGAGGCGAATACTGTTTTGATAATAAAAAAAATAGATAAATTAACAAAATTTACCGTAATTTCTGCATATATCTTTAATTTTCTACATATTACATATTTTTAAATAATTACTGGCTTTAGAAAAAATCGATATATCGAAATAACGAATTTTTATCGATATATATCGATACTGTTTGTAAATATCGATACTATATTTATCTATAAATTTTTTTCATTTGCCCATCCCTAATGTAATATACTGCAAGACAGAACTACCCCGTGACTGGAGATGATTATGACGCTGATGATTTGGCAGCAGCTTATGAGTGAAGTCGTTTCGAGTAGCCGTGAGAACAATAGCGTGTGTATATATAGAGCTGGTTCAGCGATGACAGCCGGGGGCAGAGAGGTGTCGTAATGTCCCCGGCCTTGGCTCCGTGCACGCAGCCGGCAATTAAAGATTTACCACCTTTTACTGTCTGCCGAGCTCTGTGATGCACGACAGATAGCGGTGGCTCCATTTCGCCACGCGTTCTCAGTCAGACCTTCAAAAGGAAGCTTCCGCCTCGCAAACACGGAGTATGACGTCAGGGCCCCTCAGCGATGGACTGCCGTTGCTTTTGTGCTGCGCAGAAACAAAAAAGTACGATAGAAAGTGGGATTCCCGACTATACGTTATAATAAAGTATCATATCTGGATATTGTGGGCCATTTCCTTAATTGCAATAGGATCAATTTTATGAATAATTGTAACGCCAATGCAATTGAAATTGTTTTATTTTCCGAACGCATTTGCGAAGCATCTTCAGCGGTTCCTGAAGATGCTTCGCAAATGAAGCAAAACGCGTTCGGAAAATAAAACAACAATTTCAATTGCATTGGCGTTACAATTATTCATAAAGTATCATACTTTATTTTCGGTCATCATACTTTTCGTACCAATAAAGTATGCCAAAATACTTCATTTCGGCTAAAGCACGAGGTGCAAATCAAAAAGTAAGCTACGCTTCCAAGTTATGGTCATTTATGAACGTAGGCAACACGGCTATGACAGCATACTATATATACTGATAAGCCAGAACATTATGACTACCTACCTACTATCGATATAATCCCGTCCAGGCGAAAGCAGCGTCACCTGACGTGGAATGACTGCTAGTCAGATACACGCACGGTGCATGTAGTATCAGTGAGCGTGCTATCCGTGTTTAGAATGGGGAAGGCTCGCGATCTATCTGAGTTTGACCCAGGGCAGATTGTGATGGCCCGGAGGCTCGGCACGAGCATTTCGGAAATTGCACGACTTGTCGAGTGTTTGAGGAGTGCTGTGGTGAGTGTCTTCAACAAGTGGCGAAACATAGGTGAATCCACGTGCAAACGTCGAGCGATTGGGCGGCCATCCCTCGTTACAGATGTCGGACGTCGTAGGCTGGGCAGACTTGTCTAGGGTTCTGACCTAAACACATTTCTTGCATGTGGTAGAAGTCGCTTAGTGCAAAAATAAATACCGGAAACAAGGAAGGTGTGCTGCCACCGTGTGTGGTGGGTGAACGGTAACGCTGTGGGCTCGCACTCAGTAGGACGTGGGTTCGAATATCCGTCCGGCCACCCAGATTAAAACCACGTTACAAACTCTTCAATTTTATTTATTTTTCATTAGGTTAATATTCTGGTCACTAGCCTTAACTTTAAAATTTCGTAAGTGATCGTTACAGTTTGATAAATTTTCTCACTGAACCTTATGTTTTTCTCTTGTATATATGATTTAAGAATGGCACCCCATTCTTGAGATTTTACTTTTTCCATGGATACCCCATCAGCCGCCATAACGTAAATCTTGTTGCGAACGTCCTCCGTCCAATTGGCGAAAGCTTAGGAGTTTGCGTACCTCACATTGAGAAACTCTGCTTTAGAGATAAGTACGTTCAGTCATAAAAAAGATGTGCCGTGTCGGAATCGAAGACGCGAACTTTCAAATTAAGAATTATCACTGTTGCTCGTTTCATCACCTCGTCTGATGACCCACAATGCTGGATGACTTTCGAATACATGGTGAAATGCCAGTATTTAATATTATTTAATGGCTAAGGAGCACACGCTCCGGTGGCAATTTCCCTCTTCTCCCATTTTCCCCCTTTTCCTGTACCCTCCAACGTTTGCCCTCTACGAAAATCAACTTCAAATTGTTTCACCGTTTTAGGTAAATTATCCATCATTTCTGTTCGTAACTTATTCCAATCCCTGACCCCCCTACCTACGAAAGAAAATCTTCCCACACCCTTGCCAGCTTGTGGTCATGGTCATCTTTTCCCTTCCATGCATTACTTTTCATTTTTACACCAATAACTTTCCATGCCTCATCACCAGTATACACCTAGTACGCTCCCATTACCCTCTTCACCCTCCTCCTGTCTTCCAATTAATCCCATTCTAGCTCCTTTGTGATATCAGTAATTTCCAGAGTCAAATCTAACAGTCATTCTTTGCACCCTCTCCAACTCCTGTGTTTGGTACCCAGAATGTGGATCCCATACTACGCTACCATATTGAAGTATCTGCTTAACAAGTGTAGTAACCTGTTCTTTTGGATAACAAACTGACGTCGTTCCAGATGAGTTCTCCAGTCTGTTTTTACTGTCCACAGCATGTCGCCTCATTTCACTGCGGTCATCAAACCAGCATAAACTGTGCAGCAGATACGCGGGATCTATATTTAGTGAATACAGGGGCACTTTAATTGGAAATTGGCCGAGGAAAATTATGTGTATTACAGCAAAGACAGAACGAGGCGTTCAAAAGGCCGTCATACTGCAAATTAGATCGGCCACAACAAATTCTTACTGTAGTAACCTGTCTGGCCGTGCTGCTAGTTGGTTCTAACTGCCAGCACGGTGAAAATACTGTACCGACTAAGTGTCGACAGCCGGTTTGTTTCTGTTAAGCCTCGTCGAACCAGAGACCAGCACATTACGACCCTCGGTTCA
>JARYHS010015476.1:0-11999 GCA_031002005.1 Vandiemenella viatica
ATAAATAACATCGGCATAACATTTGATAGAAAACTTAACTGGGTAGGACACAATGGACAGGTAGTAGGGAAAGGGTTCAAAATCCTTCACCTGTTGGAAAGAGTGATGAGGGGATTCACTAGAGAAGTAAGGGAATTGGGCTACAAAACTTTGGTCAGACCACTGTTGGAATATGGTGGTGCAGTACAGAACCCTCATTTTGAGTATCAAATACAAGGAGCTGTAGGGGGTGCAAAGAAGGGCTGCAGATTTGTCTTTGGAAAATTACCACCAAAACACAATTGGTAACTAATTGATAAAGGAGCTAGAGTGGGAGTAATTGGAGGATAGAAAGCCAGGTGAAGAGAGTCTTGGGTGTGTATAAGACCTATATTGGGTGATGAATCACGGAAAGATGTAAATGGAAAAATTAAGACAGAGTGCTTGGAAGGGTAAAGAAGACCATGACCACAAGCTGGCACTTGATTTCACGTATAAAGGGTGTGGGAAAATTTTCTTTCTTAGGAAAGGGTGGTAAGGGATTGGAATAAATTGCCAAGGAAATTGATGAATAATTTACCAAAAACACTGAAAGAATTAAAAGTAAAAATTAGTTGAGGGATGTGTAGGTAGATTGCCACCGGAGTGTGTGCTCCATTGCAATATTATGTTATTTTATATTACATTATACACCAACTTTTGAATTATCTGAAGTTTTACTTTAAACTCTTCAGCTCCTGCATCAAAAATTTATTCCAGTCCCTGACTCCTGTTTCAGTAATTTCTCAGCTCCACTGTGTGAGAATATTGCTCAGTATATTGTATCAAACACTAAGATATTATTTAGACAGTGTGTACAATGGATGTGAATAATTTGTCAAGGCGATATATCTGAAACATTGAAAGAATTTAAAGTAAAAAGGCACACAAAAGCAAAAAAGTGAAACCAGATTCAAATATTGATAGTTGGATCAAATGGAATCAAAGGTACATCAGTAAAAATTATAATACCTTGAAGATATGTTTTCTAAAAGTTGCAGTGGCAGATCTACGAATTTCTGAGGTGTGGCAAAAACTTGAGATTGCCACCCCTTCAACATGAATTTGCTGCCCGGAGCAGTACAGAGATATTGTTTTGATTTTGCCATACCCTCCTCCCCCCCCCCTCCACGCCCTGATGGTTGCGACTCAGGGCAGTAGAGGTAAAAAAAAGGTCCCCGGCCACAAAAATTTGCCATTTACTGGGCCTTCAAATATGATTTTGCCATCCACATCAAGTTCAGCCCAGGGAAAGTGCCAAGGTTTGACCCCCCTTAAATCCAACACTGAAAAGATGTGCATTAAAGCTTCAAGATCATGTGAAAAATTAAACCATAAAATGTTGGTTGTGCAGAACACAAAATTTAGCAATAGTAGCACAAAAATGGAGTTATTAAATTGGTCTGCTACTTAAAATTAATGGAAAGTGATACATTATAGAAACAAAAATTTGATTGGTCAGCAATAAGATGAGAGAAGAGGGGTAATAAAGTCAATCTAGGAGAAAAGTGAGATTGGAAAGGCTTTGTGGAAAAACATGAAGAGGAAAATTTGTGCTTGGGGTATAATAAAATGGCTGCACAAGATACATTCCATGAAACACTCATAAGATATGGTACAGATGGACTTAAATTGAATTTTTTTAATGCATTACTAATGCAATTTAACTGCTTTTGAACACACATTCCAGTGGCAGTTTCCTGCACACCCATTTCCAGTATCTGCCTGCCTGTTTTGCCCTCTACAAATTTAACTTTAAATTCTTTCACTGTTTTTTAGTAAATTATTCATCATTTCTCTAGGTAACTTATTCCAATCCCTGACGCCCTTACCGACAAAAGAAAATCTTGTGCCTGAAATCAAATGCCAGCATGTGGTTATGGTCAGCTATGCACTACTTGTAATTCTTACAACAATATCTTTCCATACCTCATCACCAGTATACATCTTATACACTTTCATGACTCTCTTCACTTTTCTCTTGTCTTCCAGTAAATCCCATGCCAGGTCTTTTATTATATCTGTTACTAATTGTGTTCTGTAGTAATTTCCAGAGACAAATCTGGCAGCCTTTCTTTGGCACCCTCTCAAACTCCTGTATTTCATACGCGAAATGTGGGTCCCATACTATACAACCATATTCCAGCAATAGTCTGACCAAAGTTTTGTACCCCAGTTCCTTTTGCTTCTCTGGTGCCACTTACTCCAACAAGTGAAGGATTTTGTAAGCTTTTCCTACCACATGTCCAATGTGTGCTGCCCAGTTAAGCTTGTCATCAAATGTAATGTCAAGATATTTACATTTCAAGTCTTTAACAATAAATTCTTTCCCCACATTACAATCATAAACAGCCTTTAGTTTTTTACCTGTGTACCTAATAAGCTGATTCTTCTTTGTTCATCCCATGTTGACCTACCCAGCTAAGATATAATGTACAGATCACCCTGCAGCTGTTTAGTCTTCCACCATTTTGAGCTTATTATTTGGTATTATATCACATTTCTCTCATAATTTAGTCTCACTATGAGTGTCGCATATTTCACCATCAAATTTAAAAATAACAATTCGATCAGAGAAAGTAAATGTCAAGAGAGCGCACATACCTTAGAGGTCGAGATAGACGACCTGAGAAGCGGAGACGGCTCCGCACAGAGCGAGGAGCGACGCGACGACCACGACGGCAGTGGTGGAGCCGGCCCACGACACGATGGAGCCGAGACCCACGGAGAGGGCGAACTGCGCCAGGAACACCATCGAGCTGACGACGGCGACGTCGGTGCCCAGGCCGCGGGGGCGGTCCGACCCGGGCAGGGAGTCGAACTGCGTATATTGCCAGATACACTATCACAGATCCCATTTCACATTTACAAAACAAAGTAACAAATACTACAAAAGTATTAAGAAGTTCAGCAGTTACAAATAACATTGGCATACAGAAAATGTTGTAGGTGGCATACTGATAATGAGATACGGAGCACTGAAAAAGTAATTTTACACTTTTTTTTAAATATAATATCAAAGTGTTACACATGATATTTAATATTCTCCTTAAGAGATAAAACACTTTGTGAATTTGAATAAACAAAATTATTTCACTTAATTTTATCAGTTTCGCTTTCCTCACTGATATACCACTGGACTCTATCTGCAACAGCCATTCTCATCAGTTTGTGCTGTCCTAGGTTGCGCACTATGATGTGTATTCTCTTAAAAAGGATGAGTCCAAATAGGAGCCATTTTTTGCCCTTTGCAACCTAAAAACAGAACTACTCTCCATTGGTTTCATTAATTTTCTATATAACTGAGGATACATACTTAAACATCACAGAAATTAGTAGCATAATTAAATAAGTGCCTCTTAAAGTTGGGTCTTTTGCAAGAATTTAAGCCACTTTTTAAACCAAACTATTTGGATTATAATAAGAAACATGTCATGAACCATTTTGATTTTTAATATGTTATTGCACATTTAGTGTTCTTAATTATACTCATTTTGAAACTGGTTAAATAGGTATTTCTTTTCATGGGGGGGGGGAGGGAGGGAGGGGGAAGAAAATCACACATTTTTGCCCATCTCTAAAGACCTCACTGTTAAGAATATATATATATATATATATATAGTTGTAAAACTGATTGCAGACTCAGCTGCTATGGTAGGCAATTCATCACCTGTTCATTGGCCTCATATCAGTTTTCCTCTGCATTTCCTATAATTTTATTTGGGCTAATATACATCTTTTATTTTGAATCTTATATATTTATTCATGTTCTAGTGCAAAAGTTTCAACTGTATACATCGAATTCCCAGTATATAATTTGTGTATGAGAATCATAAATAAAAGAGGTATTAGTTACTATATAAAACATCTGTACAATAAACTTCATAAGTGTATAAAGCAATTTATTCATTACAAACCCCACTTTTAGAAAACTGAAAGCTTATTTTATTGACAGCTCCTTCTTCTGCTTGGTGTTTTAGGTGACATTAAAGACACGTTTATAATATGCAGTTCATAATTTTAACATGAGTACAATTGTATACTTTGCCTTGTTTGTAACATATAATCATATTTGCCATGATTATCATATTATATCTCTACATGTGTGAATAAAGCTTTCCTTACCAGGAATAATGCAACCAAATTCAAAAATAATAAACCAATTCACACCAATAACACAAAATTTCCATTTTGATTGCTACCTTAAAATATGGTTACAGCCAGAAAATTTTTAAAGATATATTGTAAGCAATGATCAGAGGCAATTTCATAGAATGAATTATCAATACACATTAAAACACATGGGCAAATTTATGATGACAGAGAAACAAATGAATTAGTGGACAGGTCTATGTCATGTGAGGTCTATGTCATGTGAGATCTATGTCTGAAGATATATGGTTGTAAATGGTTAGAGTTAGAGCCGGGTGCTAGTTCAGCATGCCAGGCTCGTAAAAAGTATAAAAATAACACAAATAAGTGTTGCTATTCCAATAGTAGAAGAGCCACAGGACTCAGCTCCTAGTATCTACCTGTTCTTGCACCTGCTAGGATAGTTAGGGTGTGGTAACTCACAGTGCCCGAGGCGTGGTAGTGAGCCACCAGAAGGTACGGCATCGTGAACAGCGTCGAGTACATGACGCCCGCCGTCCACGAGAACAGTATGACGCCGACGCGACCGCGAGCTATCGCCATCAGAGCCATACCGGTGCTGTATACCAACAGCCCACCGACGTACATCACGCAGGGCCCTGCAAGGAAAAAACGAGACAAGAAGGTATTACAAAATCCATTTATTACAAAGTCCATTTAACGCTTTCCTTTTCCCTGGAGTCTACCAAACAATAACAATAATACATGGTGTGAAGTGACAGGTGATTTAGTACAGTAAATTGTTTTCCAGTTTACACCAAGTTACTTGTGTATTAAAAGGGATTAAAAAAGTATGTGTGTTCATCCATGTCTGTGTATTTCTGTGTTGCCTTTCCACCAACTTGTGATAAGTGATGCCTGCATTTAAATTATGTCTGTCTCTGCCTTCCTGTAAGGTTAGAGATACTTATCACACAAATACTCAGCCTCAAGCAAAAGAATACAAGTCTCCTCATAGAACATGTTACTCGGTGGATCAAGTGAAGTTTATGAGGATGGCTTTATGGCAATTAAAATGATGAATTCATAAGAATTAAGAGAGGATTGCGAGCAAGGAAAGTCATGGACTTAAAAATGGATTGACCCTGTCATTTGTCTGGAATGATTTTGGGAAATCAGGCAAATCTAAGAGCATTGTGGCCAAACAGGGGGGATTGAACTCACATCCTCCAGGTTCAAACATCACTACTCACCCAATGAAGTAAAGCAAAATTAAGAATCTAACGCCAAAACCCATGTTTCACAAGGATTACAACACTATCTTAGACTGTATATAGTATTGGGATTTTTAAATCTGCTGTGCATGTTTCTAACTACGGTAGAAGTCCAATTATCTGAGGTAAACGGGACCGTGACCACCTCGGATAACGAAAAACTCGGATAACCTTAGATCCAGGGAAAGCGGTTACAATGAATCAAAAAACATATTCAAACTGGAATAATATAATTCATTTATAGTGTAAAACTAACTGGGGAAGCAATAAAGTTGTTTTTGTACATTAATTACGATCTCTTGCCAAAAAAATCTTTAATTGTCTTCTGTGTCATAATTTTGTTTCTCATCTTAGCGTTAGTATAGCGCCAACGCTGTAGCATCATTGTGTCGGCTGCTGTGCTTTCTTCCTGTTGCTCAATATACTCAAGTGGCTGCTTCTATTCTTTTTTAAACCTTCAGAATGAGAAATTTTTGGAATAGTTTCATTTTTATCTTCTTCATAAATTTGCCTCGATTAATCTGGCAGCTCGGATAATCGGAAATCCTGATAACCGGACTTTTACTGTATATTAGAAAGTAATGAATCTTAAAACAAGCTAGGATAGGGAAAAATTATCCCTCACTTAGCAAAGATGAAGCCAGGATGGCCAGATGAATACGAGAAAACACACACTCACAAAAACAAATACACTTCACATTATTTCAGTTCATAACATTAATCACACAAGAGGAGAGATATGTGGTAGGAGTAAGATATGAACACATCAGAAACTACCATATGAGTAATGATTTTTTTTTTTGTGTTTTCTTGGGTTCCTCTGGCCCTCCTGCCTTCATCAGACAAATGCGAAGAAGAGTCAGCTTATTAGATACACAAATAAAAAACTAAAGGATGATTATGATTACCATAAGGTAGGGAAAGAATTGCTGGTTGAAAACTTGAAATGTAAATATCTTGGCATTAAATTTGATAACAAGCTTAACTTTGCAGGGCACATTGGACAGGTGATAGGAAAAGGTTTCAAAATTCTGCACTTGTTGGAGAGAGTCATGGAATGTACGAAAGAAGTAAAGAAATTGGGTTACGAAACTTTGGTGAGAGCGTTGCTCGAATATGGTAGTGTAGTATGGGACCCATATTTTGAGTATCAAATACTGGAGTTGGAGAGGGTGCAAAAAAGGGCTACTACATTTGTTTCTAGAAATTACCACAGCGTGCAATCAGTAACAGATATGATAAAAGAGCTGTAATGGGATTCATTGAAAGACAGGAGGAGGGTGAAGAGGGTCATGGGAGTGTACAAGGTGTATATTGGTGATGAGGCGTGGAAAGATATTGATGTAGGTATGAAAAGTAGTGCATGGAAGGGAAAAGATGACCATGACCACAAGCTGGCACTCGATTTCAGGCACAAGGGTGTGGGAAGATTCTCTTTTTTAGGTAAGTATGTCAGGGATTGGAATAAGTTACCAAGGAAAATGAATGTATACACATCAGAATCTACCATATGAATCATATGGTAGGTGAAATTTTTGTTTTTGTTTTTTCTTGTATTCATCTGGCCCTCCTGCCTTCATCTGAGGTAAGTGATGGGTTATTTTCCCTATCTTGCCTTATTTTCAGTGCTTAACAGCAGTTTCATTTCCAACAGTAAAGTATCTATTGTACACAGACAGACAGCTACCTGAACCTGTTGATGAGCCTCTCTATGATGAATGAGTAGCAGGCACAGGACAGCGAGTACATGGACATACCCCAGCAGCCGAAGCGCACGCCCTCCTCGTACAGCTCGCGGGACGGGCTGCCCTCTTCGGCCTGCAAACGAAAAATCAAACATGGCTTTATACCTCCTTGCAATAATTTAAAATTAGTTCTGAGGAACACTAAAAATGGGGACAATGCACTTTCTCTGATGAGTTTGGAAAATTTGTTTTTACCAAGCTTCAGAATAGGAAATTGATTTGCTGGGTAGAAGAATTTTTAAAAGGTAGAAAACAGAAAGTTAGGGTAGGAAATGTAGTATCAAAAGAAGTGGAAGTAAAAATGGGTGTGCCACAGGGTAGCATATTGGGACCATTGCTATTCATTATTCTAATGAATAATTGTGTTGATTGTTTACTATCTGAAATTAGATTGTTTGCAGATGACATAATGCTGTATAAAAGAATCAAAACGATAGAGGATTGTAAACAGTTGCAGGGTGATCTGGACAGGATATCTGATTGGGTTGGTAAACATGGAATGAAGATAAATGCAAAGAAGAGTCAGCTTATTAGATACACAAATAAAAAACAAAAGGTTAATTATGAATATAAGGTGGGGAAAGAATTGCTTGCTGAAGACTTGAAATGCAAATATCTTGGCATTACTTTTGATAACAAGCTTAACTGGGCAGGACACATTGAACAGGTGGTAGGAAAAGGATTTCAAAGTTCTGCACTTGTTGGAGAGAGTGATGAGGGGATGTACGAGAGAAGTAAAGGAATTGGGTTACAAAACTTTGGTCAGACCATTGCTCGAATATGGTAGTGTAGTATGGGACCCTCATTTTACGTATCAAATACAGGAATTAGGAGAGGGTGCAAAAAGGGCTGCTAGATTTGTTTCTGGAAATTATCGCAGAATGCAATCAGTGACGGATATGATAAAGGAGCTGGAATGGGATTCATTGCAAGACAGGAGGAGGATGAGGAGGGTCATGGGAGTGTACAGGGCATATACTGGCGATGAGGCATGGAAAGATATTGCAATAGGTATTAAAAGTAGTGCATGGAAGGGAAAAGATGACCATGACCACAAGCTGGCACTCGATTTCAGGCACAAGGGTGTGGGAAGATTCTCTTTTTTAGGTAAGGGTGTCAGGGATTGGAATGAGTTACCAAGAGAAATGATGAATAATTTACCGAAAACTTTGAAAGAATTTAAAGATAAAATTTGTAGAGGGCAAATGTAGGTGGGTGCAGATAGGGGGAAGATGGGTGTGTAGGGAAATTGCCACCGGAGCCTGTGCTCCATTGCAATTAAATTAAATTAAAATTAAAAATTAAGAACTTTGAAATCAAGTCTTAACATCTTAAAGGTTAATCCTGTATATGTACACACTTTATCATTATTCTTGGCCACCACTGAAAAATTCTATCACTCTTATCTTGCACAATCCTACATCAATGTCATCCTAAGAAACAGTTACGCAATATTGGCGAGCCAGTATTGCGTTCAATTCTACATCAATGTCATCCTAAGAAACAGTAACCCATTATTGGCGAGCCAGTATTGCGTTACTGTTTCTTAGGATGACATTGATGTAGGATTGTGCAAGATAAGAGTGATAGAATTTTTCAGCGGCGGTCAAGAATAATGATAAAGTGTGTACATCATCATCAGCTAATCAATTTTCTCAATAACTAATGACACATCATATGCTGAATTACAGGCAGCAAAAATACATCTGCACTAAGCCACATCACATTCATATCAAGTTTTTCTGCTGATGAAGAATTTGTAAGAAAAAATGGCATGAATCCATTTCCGTCTTTTATCTACTACTAAAAACTGCAGTTCTTATATTGTATTACTTATTGCTTCTTTGAATAATGTTTTTACTGCATTTCTGTATCTGATGGCAATATCAGATGAATTGTTGTCAGAAAACTACCAAAAAAATTATTAATAATGTGTCATAATGAAAATAACCAATAATTTTATTCACCAATACCAAAAAACCAAGAACACCATCTCAATATACTGACTTTGAACAATGTTTCAACTTTATCTATCATACGACCAGACAATTAATATAAAATTGCCATTTTTTAACCAGTTTTGATGTTCAACAGATAGCTTGTATATGAAGATATGTGCTAGACACTTTACAAACAACACTATACATTACACAATAAAAAATCTGAAAAGAAGACCATGCTGGACCCAGTGTGGATCTACTCATTTCACTTACGGTGGCAATTTCCCTACGCCATTAAGCTTTAAGTGCATTTTCACTTTATTACACTCTTCAATGCCTCTTGTACCTTGTTCCACTCTCTGTCCTTCTCAATTACATACAAAAACTTTCTCACATCCTTAAAGCAAGAGGTAACTTATATTATTATTATTATGCTATTTTATTTTACAGCTAGTCAATGTCATTAGGATTGGGACCACGAATTTGTTCATACCCTGTCGGACGTATCCATACACACGGCTGACTTTCTTTGTTTGTGGCTTTATGCTTCATTGAGACCATTAGAGGTGGGAAATGACTGTGGGCAAGGAATGGGAAGGAATTCAGCCATGGCCTCTTACAGGAACCATTCCAACATTCACCTGGAGTGATTTGGGGAAACCATTGAAAAATGAAGGAACAATCCGAGCATTTGCCTGAAGTGATTTCAGGAACTCTCGCATTACTGAAATATGTATGGGAGGAACAGAGACTGAATCCAAGTCATCTGAAATATGAGACCTCTCTTCCCTTCCACATATCAGTCCAGTTCTTTGCACAGTATCCATTCAGTCTTGTATTTACCTGCCAGCATCTTCATCCGTCTCCAAGGACTCCTAACACACCACCTTCATCATGTCAGTTACTGATTGTCTTCTATGATAATTGCCACAAACAAATCTATTTGCCTACTTTACACCACCTCAATTTCCTATATTTGAGAGCCATAATACTTAAACAAACATTTTAAAAATACTTCATAGCCCATTCACCTTTCATCCAGTGGCGTAGTTAGGTCAACAAGGGCCCCGGTGCAAAAAATTTATTTTGGGCCCTCAGGCCAGACGGGCGACCTTTTTTTTGCTTTGTGTGCTGGTAGGGGCCCCCCTGAACTGAGGATGGGGGCCCTTGAATTGTTCTTTAGGGGCCCCTGATCAGTGGTTGGGGCCCCCCTGAGCAGCGAGGGCCCTTAGTGAGGGGCGCTAGTTTGCCGTGAAGGCTCGTGGGCCCTCTAAACTGCGCTTGAGGGCCCCCAGAGGTGCACTTAGGGGACCCTTGAGGTATGCTTGGGGGCCCCCTGAGCGTGAGGGCCCCGGTGCACTGCACCGCCTAGCCCCATAGTAGCTACGCCCCTGCTTTCATCCCTCACATGTCACCTTCATGTGAAATCTTTATCCATTACCTTTACAATATTCTGAGCATTTGAATAAAGAGTACTGCAAGATATTTACATTTTATTACTTTCTTTTACATGTCAATACAGAATTATTAATTACATAATAATAGAATTTTATTTTTATATCTATATATGTAATAAGCTGACTTTTGGCACTTACCCTTGTCCATGTCAAACTACAAATCCTTCTGAAGTTGCTCACAATCTTTCTCCTTATAATCCTATTACGCAGTAATATATCATCTATAAACAATCTTAAACCTGCTTGTGGATGGAGCATACATCCCTCGCTGAAACACTCTACTAGGACAAAGACATCCAAGCTGCCTTGGTCCAAGAATTTATAACAAATTACCTGCAGATATTATCAATAAACCAAAGCATACCATGAAGAAATATATATCCACTTGGCTTTCAGACAACTATGAATTATTAAATGAATTAATAAATTTTCATCACTTGGTGTAAACAATATATATATATATATATAGGTCTTAAATATTACTTTACCACTAACAATTTTTAAAATGTCCATGTACATGGAACAAATCTTTATAACAATTGTATCACTTGTGTCTTTATGTTCCTAATATACAAGTACTATATTGATTATTTTTTATACACAATCAAGTATAGATTGTCCAATAGATCTTAAGTCACTGTAAATATCCTTAATGTAAGAATCAAGATAGTTGCAACTTGAAGCCCACACACAAGTTTTACCTTATATGGGATTCACAATATAGCCTTATAATACTCAATACTATATTAAAATTGTATAACTGTTATTTGTGAATAAAAAATAATAAAAAAAACTCCTGCATTTTCAAACCTAACACTAATCTTGGAAGTATTGTAATGTAAAGGAACTAGGGAAATCCTTCTCAAAGGAAGAGCATATTGTAATTGTGGGGGACCAGGAAATAGTCTTGATAAGGACCTCAACTATTCAGTTGAGGAAGATGTAGCTCACATTTCCAGGAACACACATCACATAAATGTGGGAATTGATGGTATGCTTGAGCATTAAGATAAATCCTGGATGTGGCATCTTATCAGGCATACAAATACATCATTAAAAAGAGTTCTTTCACAGCCTGCTAATTCACAAAGTGTTTCGAATAAGGCCTGCATTGTGATGGACTGTTATTTTCCATAATTCATCTGAATGTCAGAGGCTTTCATTTCTTATTGTTGATGGGATTCCAGGTGAGTGTAGTAAGTATTCCTGTGATAACTGGAGTTCAGTCACAGCTTCAATAAAATAAATGTATCAAGATGCCTGATAGAAATTAAACTCTCTGATAGTCAAAATTTATCCAGATTAGACATTTTAACTAATATATCAGTATATTGTGATAAAGTACACTACTCCAAATCATTGACTCAAGTCATTACACCACAACTCTTTGCAAAAAAGTTAGAACAGTTTTTAGTGTAATCAAAGAAATTATCTTACCCCTAGTTGAGATTCAAAATTCCAGAAAGTTTGATG